>KV000914.1:38820-116340 GCA_001598015.1 Dorcoceras hygrometricum | reverse complement strand
CGGGAATTTGCGTAAACCCTTGAGCAACAAGGCGAGCTTTATGACGCTCAACAGAGCCATCAGCATGAAACTTCGTACGAAAGACCCATTTCGAACCAACAACATTCGTTCCAGACGGACGTGGCACCAAGATCCAAGTATTGTTCGAACGAAGAGCGTTAACCTCCTCTTGCATGGCTGCGAGCCACTCGGGATGCTTGGCAGCAGATTTAAATCCACGAGGCTCAGAGGTAGCAACAAGAGCAGAGAGAAGAGCAGTGGTTGCCAAATCAACTGGATAACGTGGTTTAAAGATACCAGCCCTTGCCCTAGTAATCATGGGATGACGCTCGGGAGATGAAGCAACAACAGGCGGGGCTGCTGCGATTGGGGAATGAGGGGCCTCGACTTGATCAGGCGGGAAGGACTGCTGCGTCTCGACTGAATCATCCAAGAGAAGGCGCACTGGAGCACTACTAGAGAGCGTAGCAGGAGCAGGCAACGAGACAGATGGTGAACGTAACGTGGTTTAAAGATACCAGCCCTTGCCCTAGTAATCATGGGATGACGCTCGGGAGATGAAGCAACAACAGGCGGGGCTGCTGCGATTGGGGAATGAGGGGCCTCGACTTGATCAGGCGGGAAGGACTGCTGCGTCTCGACTGAATCATCCAAGAGAAGGCGCACTGGAGCACTACTAGAGAGCGTAGCAGGAGCAGGCAACGAGACAGATGGTGAACCTTCACGTATCTGTCCGGTCCGATGTTCAACGGGATGATCTAACCGACCGGATGACTCACCGGATGGAGTTGGACAAGTAGCTGGTGAGTTGGAGTCTGTAACGTCCAAAAAAGTGGAGAGATCCAAGTCGGAGATGGGAGTGGCCGACGGAGTCCGAGAAAAGGGAAAACATTTCTCATCAAATTGGGCATGACGAGTAGTGAAGATTTTTGAAGAGTCTGGATCAAAGCAACGAAAGCCTTTGTAGACGCTATTGTAGCCCAAGAAGATGCAAGGACGACTGCGAGGTTCCAATTTGTTAGCTGCATAGTCCCTAAGATATGGGAACAAACGACACCCAAATGGTTTGAAAGTGGCGTAATTCGGAGGACGACCAAATAGAAGCTGAAATGGTGAAGTGTCATGCAATAATGGAGACGACAGTCGATTATTGACAAAAACAGCAGTAGCAAAAGCATCAAACCAAAGAGATGCGGGAGCTTGAGCGTGAAACAACATAGATAATCCCGTTTCAGATATATGACGATGCTTACGTTCGGCCCTACCATTTTGCTGTGGCGTGTAGGGACAAGAGAGTCGATGGTGAATACCATGCGAAGTCATAAAATCACGCACCCTGGAGTTCACAAATTCAGTACCACCATCGCTCTGAAAAATCTTGATTTTACGGGAAAATTGAGTGCACACAAAGGCATGAAAACGAATCAACACATCATATAAACCACTCTTAGCGCATAGTGGATAAATCCATGTAAAACGAGAGAAATCATCGACAAAGACAACATAATAACGAAAACCATCAGAAGTGGAGATAGGTGCAGGACCCCATAAGTCACAATGTATTAAATCAAGAACGTGGCTAGCGCGTTTGTCATTCAACTGAAACGAAAGTTTCTTGCTCTTTGCTAATTGGCAAGAGGAGCAAATACTAGGACTCGGCAAAACTGAAGTAACAAATAAATGGCCAAGTTTATGTAATAACGAAATAATAGAGAAAGGTACATGTCCCAATCGTAAGTGCCATAAATCAAAGCTAGCTTTTAACACTTTGGTCCGAACCGCTGTCACCAATGCCCGAACCGCCCTATCAAGCAAGTAAAGGCCCTTATCACACCTTCCCTGAGCCAGAGTTGTCTTTGTTACTCGGTTCTGAATCGCAAAAGATTTATCAGAAAATATCACATCAACAGGGAAATCAGAGGTTAATTTGCTGATAGAGAGAAGATTTTTAGTGATATGCGGCACCACCAAAACATCCAATAGTTTGACATTAGCAGACAATCGACAAGAGCCAGTATGGGAAATATCTAAAATTTGACCATTACCAACAACGACAGAATTGTTACCAGAGTAAGGCTCATAAGAATCCAAAGTGGTAGATTTGTTGGTCATGTGAGCAGAGGCACCCGAATCAAGGTACCAGTCGGAAGCGGGGTCGGAGACGTTGCAGGAGGACGTAAAAGCGTCAGCCAAGTGGGCCTGTGAAACGGCCTGACGAGCATTTAAAAATTGAGGGCATTTATCTGCATAATGATCCCCACGACAGATTTGACAACGAGGAGTATAAGATTTGCGCCCCCCATTGTGCGAGCCAGTACCACCAGTTTTATGTCCAGAATCACGATAGCCAGAATGCTGTCCACGACCACGACCAGAATTTCCACCTGAGTGCCCACGACCATGATAGGAACCACGATCAGACGAGGACCGACGATCAGCCGTGAAAGCCACTGGAGTCGTTGGACCGTCCATGGCTCGGAGCATGAGATCATATTGTTTGGCCTGGTGCAATAAGTCTCGGAATGCAGGGACAGGAGAAAACGCCATGCGAGTATCGGCAAAGCCAGCAAATTGAATGCCCAATCCGCGTAAAAACCAATGGCTCTTATCGGTTTCATCTACAGGACGACCAATGGCATTTAATTGATCACATAGAAGTTTAAACTTCTTACCGTAGTCGTCGACAGACGAACTGCCCCGACGCAGCGAGAGGAGCTCCTCACGAAGTTGATGTTGGCGCGACGCCGATGAGAACACACCCTCGAGGGTTACCCACGTGTCTCGAGAAGTGGACGAATCAATAACCTCAGAAGCCACCTCTTCAGAAAGAGAAGTGTAGAGCACGCTCAGAAGTTTACGGTCTTTCATCTTCCAAGTCGTGTACGCCGGATTTACTGATTGGACACCAGCCTCAGAAGAGATTGAAGGGGACGGTGGAATAGTAGAACCGTCGAGAAGACCCATTAGGTCAAAGCATTCCGCCATATGCGTGATTTGACGGCGCCAAGGGAGATAATTCGTCGGATTGAGTTTGATAGCCGCGATCATGTTGATCATGGTCGTAACAGGGAGAGAATCTGTCGTAGGA
This sequence comes from Dorcoceras hygrometricum, assembly GCA_001598015.1. NCBI lineage: Eukaryota > Viridiplantae > Streptophyta > Magnoliopsida > Lamiales > Gesneriaceae > Dorcoceras > Dorcoceras hygrometricum. The sequence continues at coordinate 113,252 of KV000914.1, read as the reverse complement.
ACAGCCATGGAAAGCGGATTTGGTGATGGCAACGATGGAGGGGACCAGTCCAATCGTGGAGGAAACTATAGCAGGAGCGTGAAGGGAAGAAGAGAAGAGGAGGATTTAGGATCGGATGGCTGATACCATATGAGAGTAATTGAGAATCACCCTTAATAGTGGTGATTGGTGAACTTGTATATATAAGTGATGTTACAACCAATATCCCGTAACTCACGGGAGAAAAATAAGGAAATACAATCAAGCAATATATTTACCAAGATTACAAAAGGAAATACAATCAAGCAATATATTTACCAAGATTACAAAAATCAACTATTCTTATCATTAGCCTTAGCCTTATTATATTCAACTATAAAATTCTTTATTTTTGATTAAGGTGTGATTAAGTAATTTATAATAGTGAATTAATTAATATACCATGTAAGACTAAAACATGTTTGGGGCTCAAACGGACTGATTAATCATCCCCGAGTCCAAGCAGAACAATTCCACGAAAACATTAACGTATATAATATATATTATACATGCTATTATACTATTAGTTTCCAAACACACATATCCAGTAGTAAAGTTAAAACCCCCCCACACAACTACTTTAACTTACATTTATATAACAATTTATTAGAATCGATATCTCTTTACAATTTAATTTCAAATATTAACAAAATTGCAAGATACAAGTAACAAACTTCGTTTTTTAAAATTTTTACTCATAAGTATCACTTCGATCACTGTTTTAATCGAAAAATGCTGTCGATTTCATATTTATTATCACCTTATAAAATTTCGTAAAAATTATCAACACTTTTACGCACATGCAACGCGGCACCCAACCACCGGTATAAATAAATATAAACACTAAAATTGAAATTTAACAATTTAGAAGACCAAAATCTCAACACGACAAACAGTCATGATAATTAATAATTTTCCGGATATAAATATTATATAGTATAATTTAGTATATTCAACACACTAGGACGAATAGTTGCCTGTTATTGAGACAAATATCGAAGGCTAGGTAGTTCGACGGAGGACCATATATTGGTAACTTTTGGTTAGAATATTGAACTTTTCCACTTTTTGATAAGGTGACATGCGGGTGACCCTCTCCGCATGCAATTATTGGTTCTTTATGCATGGATGGACCAAACACAAGGGAATAAATAACAAAGTTGGAAAACATACAATATATTTTATGTCAGTGTCTCACCAAGATTAACTTTAGTTATATCGAGTAATTTTTATTCTTTTCTTTTGGATTATTATGTTACTATTGTAGCGTGATGTGAATCAATATATTCCACTTTATACATTACATTCGAATATGTAAACTTTCTATTACATGAATATATTTGCACTCGATTGCTATGTGTAGTTAGGTTACGAGAGTTGGATGTGGGACTGGGCATGAGTAAGACAAATTTGCATTCCATGAAATGTGAGTGACCCCCTCTTTTTAAAATGTGAAAATGATTTTAAAACTACAATCCCTCCTAAACTCCGTACTTATATTATTGATCCATACATACATTTATACATACATACATACATACATATATATATATATATATATATATATATATAAGATTTTCGGTACCCGGATAAAAATATTTCTAATAGTCCAGATCAAAATATTAGTTCATTAAGTGGCACATATAAATTTTGATTAAGATTTGATAATGTACATCTTTCATCTTTATTAAGTGGTCAATTATTGAAAGAATTAGATTGACACAATCTATAAGGGTTTTAATCAATCAAAAGATCTATATATGTATCTTATCGAGATTTGTCACAATCTTGATAGATTTTTGATAGAATAAATCATCTGTAAATAGTGACTCTAGCTTTCTAAGCACACACGCCTAAATCATTAACACCGTCTATTGTGAGGCCGGAGTGTTGAATGTCATGTAGCAATTTTAGTTCGTTGCTTGTGCCGTTCAAAGTTTCGCATCAGAATCAATTACTAGAGTTAATTCTTGATCTGTTTTCTGTATTCAGTATCATGTTATTTAGTTGAACATGAAATAATTCTTACGTGCCATAGATAACCTTTTTTAGGAGTCGAATTATAAATGAGTTTTCGAAAATAAAATCGATAAAAGGGTATGATTGTCAAAAAAATTTGGGGTGGAGTTCGATGAGATGCATTTTCCTACAAAAAGAAACCATGTAAATGGTCCTGTTCGAGAGCTCAATATTAATATAATATTTCTTTAAAAAATACTGTGTTATATATGTGGTGTATATATTACTATCAATAAAAATTTCTTACTCACACATCAGAAAAATTGTATTTGTGCTACAAAATTCCAAAAGTAAGTTCTTGCGTAGCACACGCAGTGTAGATGTGCTATAACCAGAATTTATTTATTGTTAATGCACAAATTTAACCAAAATAGCTCTAAAAAGTATGAGTTAGAGTAAATTCATATTCAAATTTTAATCATATCATATCATTGTTTGACGTTAGGTGGTAGATAAATGCGACATAATTATTAACACACGTTGGATGAGAACTAATTCCCATTTACCCGAGTCAAACACCAAATTATACAAAATAGGGAACAAAAAATTGTCAAGTTATTAATTGGGAAACTTGTAAATTGGTCATTTATTTTGTCTAATTGTGATTTCGGTCCTCAATAGTACAAAATTTCCAATTAAAGTGTATCAATTTTATTTGTTTGTTTAATTTTTTTTTTTTTACATTTTTAGTAATTTTTCCATGTATCACCGATGTGAAGCTTACACAGCGCTGATATGTCAAAAGTCAAGTATGCAATTCCATGCAAAACAAACTAAAATTCACCAACAAAACGAGAGGAGCAAAATCGCCATAAAAACCGAAGGATATAATACTGAAATTCCATTTCATAATTGATTTAAAATTATAAAGGGACAAAATATTAAAAGGCAAAAACCTATTCTTCCCTCAATGATTTATCTAAATATAGACTTGAAGACAAAATTATCTTCTCGATAAAATGAAGAGAATCAATCATTCCTTTTAAATGTCAACACTTTCTTTAAAATTAGACTCGTTATATTATTTATTATGTATGAGATCATATATTAAAAGAAAGTTAGACAAAGAGGTGGCGTAGGTCAAATTTAAGGAGTCACGATCTGATGGCGGTGGGAGTGGGGTTGGTGTGACTATATGCAAGTTGTCTCTTTAGATGGACCACTTCTCGTAAGTTTTTTTTTACAGGTTAGTCTATTAATGGACTAATCCCTTTATATGTCAGAGGCCCCTTGACCCATACAGATTTTAAATTGAGGGATATGCACGAGTAGACAGGGGTCCGGGGGAGAGGACTTATATAACGGACTAACTTCTAGAGCATACCCCACAATATTTCAGTGGGGAATATGCTTCACACGATAATCGAACCCGTGAAGTCGGAGAAGTTACTCCTACATCAGCCCAAGTCTTACCAACTCGCATATGCGCCTAAGAACCCACTTCTCATTAATTACTCTAACCCTAGCTGGTTACCCACGGACTCAGCATTTTCATCCATATACATGCGCTTTACTAGTCGTTATATTATTTACTAACAGGAATATATACGTGTGTGTATATATATATATATATATATATATATATATATATAACAAAACTCCGTGGATGTAATAAATACCAAATTAAAGGATATGAGCCTTTCCTCTCCATCTATAAATATCCACCCACCCCACATCCAAGTTTCACTTGGCTTTCTTTATATATCTCTTATGCATACATTTAGTGTAAGTGTGTGTATACAAGTATCTTCTGTATATATAGATTTACATATACGTCGATTCTTCACCCTCGCATTGCCACCGTAGAATTAAGCTGGCCAAGATGCGTGCGTCACTAGCAGTTGAAGCTGCCAGCATGATCTTAACTTTCTCTTTTGTTTCATCAACGGAAAGATCAGATCATATGGCAGCTTCACCTGTTGCTGGCTCACGAATATCAATTTTTTTAACCGGTGAAAACCTATAATTATTAAGTAATCCATTTAGTTTTCTTGCTAATTAGTTATTGGTTTCTGTGTGTTCTTTGTTTAAACTATACTGCTTACGTTTGATAATTCTAGCTAGTCTCTTAATAAGTATGTTTATATATATGCTCTTTACATCGAACGAATATTCGTGAAATTAAAGTATATACACACACACACACACACACATATTTACTTCAAATTTTGGGTGAGTGGGCTGTGAGGTTTATAGTCTACACCGCCCTCTGTGTACGTGAAAGTAGAGTATTCTTATAGTGCGAAAGTAAAACATATATCGAAGGAGAATCTCGTCAAACTGAAGCGTGGGAATCTTAAAGAGATGTAAGACATTTATGTTAGAATTCTTGGTGACAGAATTTCCTGTGTCTGGTCAGGTTTGGTGCTTTTAAGATCCCTTCTTATTCTATATAAATAAATAAATTCAATGTTTTTTTCTTTTACACAATACTTTTACTGCATCGCCTAAGTTTGCATCTAATGGTTTCTTAGGTTATCAGTTATTGTGTTAGGATTTGTCCCCATTTGATTATGCTATTCATCTTTATATATGTATGTTTGTGTAACCAAGTCTTCTTTTTTTTATATTAAATCAAAGTGGAAGGAAAAAAGTGGGTTCCTTTGGTATTTCTTCCTTGCTTTTGGTGAGAGGGATGCATATACAACCCTACCTTAGTTTGATATAGTTGTAATAATTAACTAACAAAAGTTTGCGCATACTGCATGATACATTACTAATTGTACCAACTCCATATTCTTCATATATCATATTCATGGATGGTTTAAGCTCGATATCGCGACATGCGTTCTATGAGTAAGTAAGAATATATTACAGTCAAAACCTACCTACAAATTAAGTTAATTCAAGTCTGGTTATGCACGGTGCATATGGACATCTTCTCTCTTGATACACTAGAAAAGGTAGATCCAATATAGTAAGAGATATCCAGCATCCATGGTTGATTATATGAGAAAATATAACACAAGTGAGAATACTAGTGATCAAGTAATTGCTCCACGTTAATTAATGTTGTGAATATTTGGTCATCTCTTATTAATACACTCTTGTTTGTACTATTCTGTGTGATTGTTCTTGGTGTAAAATTTTGTTTTGTATCGAATGTATCAAAATAGGGGTCACACATTTAAACCTTGAAATATTTATAATGCTAATGTGCTAGCTTCTGCATATGCAAACTGATCGAGTGATCTGAGATTGTAAGCGTTAGAAGTCTTGAAAACCATATTCAAGATTTTAGGTCATGCAAGTTTATGCAATTGTTTACAAATTCTGAAACCAGCTAGAAGAAAAACTCTCGAACTTAATTTGAAATTCTGATTTTAGGCATAGAAATCTTGAGCTCCAAATTTGATATTATATTTTGTCAATAAATGCAATAGGCTTTTGAAAACAGATATAGGAATAAAATTGGAAAGAATTATGAAGGAGGATTATTTTTCGGAAAAAGAAATACAAGATGGTTATGACCAATGATTATTTAGCCCAATAAATTGGTCTATAATTCAGCCCACTAATCTCATAATAGCTGGTGACCCCCGATCTGCAAGAAGGTACTTTAATTTTTAAGGGCAGGAGAGCTTAAAAGTCGAATTTTGTGGCCAGAGAGGATCACACGACTTTGTCTTTGAGAAATTAAAAGTATACTACAAAGAACAAACCTTTATTGCCAATATAGATTCGTTCTTCCAATTTTGGTTTTTTTTTTTTTTACTTCGGCAACATCGCCCATTTTAATTATTATATCAACCCATTTGCCAATCGGTATGCTATTGTGGACCAGAGGGAATAAGATAATCAGTAAAAATTGATTTTTTAAATTGAAAATGGGGTAAAGTGGTAACAGCTGAAACTTTTGGGGTTAATAATTATTTAAGATTGACCAATGGGTCAATGTGAAAATTGGCAAAGAGGTTAAATAAGACTTCATACATGGAGATCATAGTAGGTTTGAACAAATATAAGAATTAAAGTATTTTTATTTTAAGAAAGAGTTTTTGTTATTTGTTTTTATTTTAATTTTTTTAAAAAGTACGTGTCACTGCCGTGACGCCACATATGTGCCACACCAGCGGCATGCACAGCAGGTAGGCTATGGCGTTGGCACTATACAAACTCTCTCTGTAGTCTGTATATTTAAATTTGGTTCCATGTCAAATAAATGATGAAAAGGGAAAACTGATTGTGATAATTTCAAAATTCCATCCGAGTCAATTTTGGCATTTCTACAGGACGATTTAAGTGGTGGAGATTTTAAAATTTTAAAAAAAAAAAAACTTGTGATTTTATCTAATGGCGTCTCTGGAGCTAGTGTGCAAGAAAATTCTGATGTAACTGAGAAATGGTTTGCTAGGAAGTGGGACAAACTTCACTATCCAACCAATCGGCCAAGTCAAAGAGGCGATCCCGACACAGACACCCCATTGCCCGAAACTCAATCGCACAGTGTCAGCGAAGTTCTTCAACAATTCTACCATAACAATCTGCAGAATGAGTGTTATTGCGATGATTCCCAGAAACAGTCTGCTCTTATGTATCCCGGTGAACACATTCTTCTTTACGATGTTCCTGGAGTTGAATTCGTTGAAAACCTGGCAGAGCACAAAAATGTTGAAGATGAGGGTGTTTTTTACCTCTTCCTTCACGTGGAAGATGGACTTCCCTTTGAACTGCAAGGTTAAGAGGATAAGTATCTGGTACAGAGCCTGTGCGACAAGATTTCTCCACATGGCGTTAGAGATGAGGGGCTCTGTTCGACCCACTGGAGGCCTAAGCATGAGTTCGTCTGTGGGCCGTTCGGTGGCGAGAGCGAGCGCGCCTAACGTGTCCATGATCAGGTTCACCCACAGCAGCTGAACGGTTGTGAGTGGCACATCTCCATCTGAAACAGCAGCTATGAAGTTTATGACAAGGGCGGCTGCGTTAACGGTGAGCTGGAATTGGATGAACTTCTGGATGTTGTTATAAACGCATCGCCCCCAACGCAAGACCGTGGCCACAGACGAGAAGTCGTCGTCCAAGATCACAATATCCGAGCTCTCCTTAGCCACCTCTGTGCCTTGAATCCCCATTGAAAGGCCTACGTCTGCTTCCTTCAGTGCCGGTGCATCGTTTGTTCCGTCACCGGTTACTGCTACCACATGCCCTTTCTGTTTTAGGCACTGAACCATGAGTAGTTTGTCTATAGGGGACGATCTAGCCATCACCCGAATGTCTTCCACCTTGAGCATCCGTTCTTCGGGTGTGTAGTTTCTGAATTCGATGCCTTCGATGACTTCTCCCACAGCGACTTGTTGATTTGGATCCAGTATCCCACATTCTGTGGCTATGGCCTTGGCTGTGAACAGGTTGTCACCGGTGATCATCTTGACGTCGACACCCGCATTTCTGCAGGACCGAATGGCTTTGCTTGCACCAGGTCTGCAGGGATCCTTCATACCAACTATCCCAAGTAAGGTCAACTCTTGTTCAGTGATGGTGTACTTGTCATCTTTTGCAAACGAATGGGATTCTCCAGGTTCCATTCGCTTGTAAGCAAATGCAATGCATCGGAGACTGCCAGCTGCCATTCCTTCAATGATATTTTCGAATTTGGATCTGTCATCTTCGCTTATTCGCTTCATTTCTCCGGATATTTCGAAGTAACATGAGCACATTGCTAGTACCATCTCTGCGGCACCCTTCCAGTGTGCATAACAGAAGTTATTATACTTGTTTCTGATCAGGACCCCGCTTCGTTTTTTCACTGAACTGAAAGTTTCAACATGGAGGATATCGTAATCCTTCTTCAGCTTTTCAATATCCATACCCCAATCTTGGACAGCCCACGAAAGTATTGCCTTCTCAGTTGGACTGCCAGAATACTCGATCAAAGATCCTGATTTAGGCTTAAAGATGCTACCTGTGGTGTTGAAGGCAACTCCTTGATAAAATGACTCAATAAGATCTCGAGCAATAACACGAGAAATTTCTTGTTGGATTTCCTCGTAACCTATCCAAAACTTGGTCACTTTCATTTGATTCAATGTCAGAGTGCCTGTTTTGTCAGTGCAGATAACTGTAGCTGAGCCCATTGTCTCACAAGCCGAGAGTTTCCTCACCATCGCCTGATCAGCCATCATCCGTTTCATTGAGTACGCAAGAGTTAATGTTACTGCTAATGGGAGGCCTTCAGGAATTGCAACCACCACAATGGTCACTGCAGTGGAAACTAATCTCAGAACTGAGTTGAAAACATCGTTTAAGTTCTTGTCGGCCCCGTTAAATTCTCGAGTCCCGTCTACATTTTTCGTGTTTCCAGTGAAATAACGAAGCAGCATTACTGAAAGGACCAAACATGCCACCGCAAGGCCTACCCTTCCGATTGAAGACGTCAGTCCGTTAAGACGCTCTTGCAAAGGTGTTTGCTCATTGGAATCACGAGTAATCGAGCTCATCATCTCGCCCCAGGCAGTGTTCATCCCAACTGATATGACTAGCATTTGTGAATATCCGTCCGCCACTTTTGAACCGGACAACAAAAATGGATTATGCACTGAATCTACATCAACATGATCGCTCTCCCCTGTCATGCTCGATTCGTCTACTTGAAACGAGTGCCCCTCTATGAATAATCCATCAGCAGGAACTTGATCGCCAATGGTCAAGAAAACAACATCACCAACTACTGCATCGAATATGGAGACTTTCTGCCTCCTTCCATCCCTCACGACATCGATACGAATATCATTGCTGATCTTCGACAGCTTGTCGAACTGCCTTTCTTGACGGAAATTGCTGGAGGCAGACACGGCCACCACCAGGAACACCGCCAGAAAGATGCTGCCTCCCTCGTACCATCCCTCTCCCACGCCATGTTCTCTGATGCCAAAGGCCAGAGAAAGAGCGGCACAGGCAAGGAGGATCAGAATTGTGGTGTCTTTAAAAGCTTCTACTATGAAATGTATCAGCCCTTTTGGGGGAGGCTTCTGGTACGTATTCGAACCAAATGCCATCTTCCTACGAATGAGATCCGTCTCATTTCCTCGGATCCCATTCTCTCTATTGGATTCAAGAATCCGAGCGATGGCTACCACATCCCCATAGACATCATGAAGCTCAGCTAAATTCTTGTTCCTCACTATTTCTTTAAGCTTCACGTAGTCATTCTCAGATATCAGCCCACTACTATTTTCAGTTTTGTCAAGGAAACTGGTGGCGACGGGCTGAATTTCAACTACTGTGTGAGAGGAACTGGGGAAGAGAGAAGGAGGGGCCAATATGTTTGAAAACAGTGAATTAGATTTTCCTTTCTTGGAAATCAACCCTTTTCACTAGAGATAACAAAACATGGATGGCGATACAAGCAACCCTCCACTTCTTCTGAGAGTTTTGTGAGAGGGTAGGTCCTGATATGAAGTAGCACAGATGCAATGCCACCATAGTAAACACTGGATGAATATTTGAATCTGCTTCCATTTTCGTTTTTTCTTTTATTTTTTCCTTCGTTTTTTAATATATATATATATATTTAAAAAAGTGCAGAAAGACTTCATTCTTGGCTAGAACAGAATCTCTGATTTATAGTACGCACACCATGGTTTTCAGGACTTTTCCCGGAAATTTCCATGCACAAAAAATAACCTCTATTTCTACTTATTTAACCCTTTCATGCAGCGTTGTGCCAACGTGGAGATACAGATAAAATTTCATCCATGCTGAAGTTGCGATAACGGATAAACACTAGACGGCTTTTAAATTTGTCGGAAATTTTCGGCTTCTTTATTTTCAATGAATATGTGCGCGAAGGTATGAACATATTAAACACTTTAGACTTTCAGAACTTGGATTGTGGGCAAGTTTCTATTTACAGATAAAGATGATATCAAAATATTAATTTATTCATCTGTTTGTCCTGTGTTCTGTCCCAGTCCTCAAGCTCGTCTAAACGTTGAGCTTCATTCATTATTTTGATTGGTTTCTTTATCTCGCTGGAACGAGTAACCACACATTCCTGAAATATGGGAATGAATCTATCACAGACTTCTGTGCATGTAATTTCATTTGATTAGTTGGTGCTTGTTGAACAAACAGCTGTTAGTAATTGGTCCAGCATTAAATTATATTCAATGAATTAATCTGAACTTTCAAAAGTCCAGCCTAACCTATACTCCTACAAGAAATAACGTCCAAGTACATTTCAAGCAAATTTATTCTACAGATAAATTTTTAAGGTTAAAGGTCAATAAACGTATTCATATATTGAATTTGTTTCTACGATAATTTGCCGTTTCTCTAAATGCTCCAAAGAGTCGACATCGGCAAACCAAATGTGAAGGGTATCGTAATAATATAAATATTGGTCCGTCTTCCGCCTGTCATTTACTGGGTTGAGTTCTTGCTTGTGGAAAAGTTCACTGGTCCAACACTGACTTGGTATAAGCGATTCATGAGATATATAGACCTCACAAATGTTAACCCAAAATTAATTTGCATAACATAAAAGTTCGAGGTACCGAGGTTTGAGCTTATTACACGTCTGTACTTACAAGAACCATCTAGTTCTGGTGGTAATGTCATATTATGATATTTTAGAACAATGAATCATTAATATTGAATATAGGTAAAGGAAAGTATAATCGATACTATGGTATTCTAATAAATGTTATGATTGATTTAAAAGTATTCAAGCACTACCAATACACAAAATTGCAGATAAATATTTAGTTATGATTAATCATATGGAGCTAGTGAAACACAAGCTTATCATAATGATATTAGGTGTCATCATGAAAGGTGACTTGGCCTTCGTCAATAGCTTTCAGTTATATTTTGTCATTTGTAAGTTTCAAGATGTTTTACAAACTAACCCCTACTAAAACTTTTAAGCATTGTTTTTCAAAATTTACAATAATAAAGACAGAGACCATTACTAACTTCAACATGCTTAGAATATTCTCAAGTCGTTCCACGAGTCAATGCATAATTTCTGACATTGTAACACTACTTTGCCTTTGGCAGATCTCACATTATCAGAGTCACACTGGCCCCAAAGCTCTTCCATCAACTATCTACTCCATTTACAAGCAACTGATACCGAGTGCAATTACTTTCATCTTTTAGAACTGGATTTCCCTTTTCGTTGATGCAAAATCAAGTATAAAAAAGAAGATAGTATTCGATTTGAGTCCGATTAGAATATAGACAGATGACGACGTGTAGAAAGCGAAAGACATGGAAATTGCTATGCAGTTTCCTGAGATGTAAAGAATGAGATTCAACTCTCGAGAGTCGTAAATAGCCAACAATATTGTATTTATGGCTGGCATCTTTCAAACGATTGATCAGTCAGAAATTGCGGGTTTCTTACGTGATAATCATTTCAGGGGTCGATGGCATGAAGTGCACGAAACCACCAAAATTCGGTGCATGAACAAGTAAAGATCGATTTTAATAACATGAAGTGAAAAAGGAAAAAAGGGATAATTTTTTACCATTTTTCATCAACATCCACAAAAGGAAAAAATGGTTTTCCAGTTTTGGCTGGCAGGTAGAATTTTTCGTTTTTTTCTTACCAGCATAATATAATATCATATTCAGCAGACAGTAGTACATGCTCTTTTAGACATGAAAATATCAGGCGTGATTGACTGGCTAGTAAAAAGCCCTACCTGAAGCCAAATTTCTCCACATCTTTACACGCAACTTGGAAAGAGACATGCATGCACGTTACTGCGGGAAATGCACGTTAATCTTGGACGTGGAATATCCAGAGCTGCCAGCTATAAACCTGTTAGTGCTGAGTGAGTGGTGATGTCCACCTGCTGAAGGAAGAAAAATCTTCACAGTTGATAAAATCAAGGAGCCAAAAAGGTTCAAGCGGTAGGTATACACGGGAAAAAAAGGCAACGGTTCGATAAACTATCAAGGATTGCAAGGAAAAACATTATTTTTAGCCGTTATTTGACCACATAGTAATCAAAAGCGAAAGGCGCATAAAAGCGATTACATGTACTAAGGGCTTAAAGTGCAAAGGAAAGCGCATGCCTTGAGGAACTAAAACGCAATAAATAAGATGCACTAAAATATAAAAATAAAAATCAGTGTATTTCAGAAAATATGAAACATGAGATATCAAATTATTAACATCATCTTAATTCTCATATTCTAAGTATCAAATAATAAATGAAAGGGTGAAGGGTAGAGGCGATGTGCGGAAGAGGTGCCGTGTAGCAAACGTGACGCGATCTTAGGGTTTCCTATGCTCTATTTTTTCAGAAAATAGAGGAGAAATCACATATAATAGGCAATTTATCTTCTCATCAGATTTTTTTTACGAAACAAACAATTTTTCAATGAAGCATGTTTAAAGCAAAAGGCATACGATCATGGACACGCCATGCGTTTTGGAGTACACTGAACCGCAGGCTGTGCGCCTCGCTGCTCTTTGCGTTTAAGAGCACGCTTTTTACACTTTTGACAACTTTGTTTGACCATAGTGTTTCATAAATAACAGAGAAAACTAGGGCCAGAGATTTCTAAATGCATAGGGGGATTTCTGACACTATCCTAAGTAGATGATTCATAAAGCTAGCAACTCCTTGAAAAATTCCTCAACATGGTATTGAATACTAAAGCTCGACTCTACTGCAAACCACCTCAAGAGTGAGTTCCCACCATAATGATTTAATGTATCTTACAAGGGCGAGGGTGTACGTATCCCAGGTGAGCCAAGAGGTGAAGAGTGGGAGTAGATCAGTCTATCCTCAACCTCCATCCGTCATTAGTAATATAAATTCGCTTTTATTATTCAATTCACTAGTACCCTGCACGCTACAACTAGCAAGCAGCCCCTTGTATAGGTTGGAATAATGATGACGCTAATTGCCTCGTCATGATCAGATTCATTTTCAGATTTTTATATATTCATTTCCTCGTCAAATGTTATAATCCTCAGAAAATATTATGAATGTTACACAATTCTCTATTTCCAGTTATCTTATGCATTCACTGATTCAAAGAAACGGAATACAATAATGTCTTGAATATTAAATGATGATTATCAACTGCGAAATTTATACTAATCCAAATCCAACTAATTCCACGTAGCTATTAGTTTTCGAAGAAAATGACAGGACACAACACAGACAACATAAGAAAAAATGTCTGCACACCCACCAGATCATATATGTCAGGAAACTCATGAAGCATCCGATAACAACCCGTTAACTATCTCCCATTCAATGCAACTACCACATGAATCTTCTGAAACAAACAAAATGACTAGTTTCCATGAAATACTATTATAACCATAGACATTCGTTGAAAGACTAAAGATCATGGATTAACAAAAGGATTTTGTCAATATGCTGGTGTACAGAGATATAAGTGGAGTCATCAATAATTAAATAACACGATCACATTTACATGGCTGATGGAATATGATTAGACTTTTAAAGCCTATCAACAATGTTGATGCGGCATTTTTAATAATACGAGAGTTTACTCTGAGGTGACAAAGTGATGATTCAACAAATGTTTTGATGGACTTGGCGACTTCTGAGTTATCTTCAGATTACTTAAAGGTGGACATAAATAAAAAAGATCATAATATCATAATCTACAGCAATTCACAGTAGCCCCTTAAGAAATAAGACACTGGAATAATTTTCTGTCACAGGGATTCTACAATAAAGGTCCAGTTTAACCTTTAGTATAATGATAATATTGTTATTGGCATCAAATAAAACATTGTGAGGGGTAGCCCGCTTAAAACTCACAATTTTCTGGCATATATTGTACAATAATATCAAGCCGGTATGTGAGAAACGGTTACCATGATCTACAAGAAAGGCAACAAATTCTAGTGACACGAAAAGCTTTGCAAGTAGACTACTACACTAGGCTATTATCTCATTAATCTGAGTTCAGATAGATAGATACATTAGAATGTTTTCCAATTCAACATGTCAGATGACAAAACATTTCTGAAGCTATGCAGAAAGACCAAGTTTAAACAAATAGAGGAGATAACAATTGAGTCATGGAAAAGAAAAAAGCTTGCCAATGTTCCGTTTTACTCTATCATCAATTCAGAGTTTCTTTCTGCATCCAACTATAAGCGCCTCTGAAACAAAAGGTAAGTCGAGAAGATAATCTGCCTACCAAGAAACACAGATGCAAACAACAGAGCAACTGCCTAAGTAAATTTGTAATCAAGCAAATCTTTGTAAAGCAGAAACAATTGTATAGACACAATGTAAATGGTCATCAGAGGAGTTTGTCACGGCACAATCAATCGACAATTTTACTTAATTCAGTGAACCTTGTCAAATTAGATGAACCTAAACCAAACTTTCCAAATTCCTAGAAAAAAAATACTCCACATGGCTCAAGTCCAATATTAGAAAAACATTTACTCATCTGGCATATCTGGACGCAAAAAAACTGAAATTACATATTGAATCTTTAAGTTTGAAACGAATCCAAAGGACAAAAAGCTTAACCATTGGTGACAACAGTTAAAGCATCATGTGTCGTGATTGATATCTGCAACTGACCAAATCTTCTAGAATCTCCTTTTTTGTGTGGTTCTGGATCATCCAAATTATATTGTCGCCTAACATGAAAATGCTGTATGTATTACAATCTTTACCATGGTCCTATATTTCAGGAGTTATCAATTTAGCAAAAGGAAATATTTCTTTGACTTAATATTGTGGCTAACAGCTATCACTGCCACCACAATGTTCAACTATTTTCTACAGATCAATTTAAATTGAATACATACTTTTGGTTTGACACCGTTCCTGTCCCCATACTCAAACCTTTTCTGATCAGAAGCACAAGGTAAATTGGTGTCAGACTTCTTTCATGAGAAGAACACCGAATCCTATATACTCACTCATTTGTATGTCAAAGAAATCGTAAGAATAAAAGTTAAAGGTATTTCTCTGAGCTCGAGAGCATCAAGAATGTTAGCAAGATATGAATAGTCAAGTAAAACTCAAACTAATTCAATGAGGCAAGCTTAGAGCCCTATATGAACAGCAACATATTGCGACGTCAGAAAACAGATAGTGGATGGTTATTCCAAGTAAAATATTAGTCACGAAGGAAAATCTAATAACAGAATAAGGGACAGGTCTCACTCCATGAGTTCTGGTCCAAATGCAGACTTCTGGAAATGCCTGAAAATTTCAAGTGTCATGCCCAGTACAGTGTCATCTTCCCCACCCTCCCAAACTCCATGAATCGCCTAACAAATCAACATCTCTCTCGAAGCAACCATTTTAACTGATCTTTGTCAGATAATCCTCAATGTCCTCATCAGCAGAACTCAGCAATTGACAGCCTCTAACATTAGTAACCGAAAACTTACTCCTAAATTCATCCCAAGACTTGTTCAATCCAAAAGGCCAGATCTCTTTACCCCTTCTATTCATAAAACACGCCATAGAAATCAATGTAAAAGCCTCCTTTTGTTCAAGCACTCCCAAATCCGAGCCACTCACTTGGATCCTCGCATTCTTAAAAGCCGGGACACACTTCTGCTTTGCAAACTCAGCGCACCTTTGTCTGGCAGCAGCACAACAAACATTCATCTCAATCTCCTCGCACTTTGCTCTTTCGCTGAGGTCCTGTTGGCCCAAAAGCAACTTCCACCAAGGGGGTTTGCATTTGTTAGAAGCAGAAATGGAACACCCAATTCGGGCCCCAGATTCGCATTGAGAGGTGATTTGGGCCTTGCAAGAGTTGTATGCGACGGCCCAGGAGTTAACGTTTTTGAACGCCAGGAGGTATGGTCCACATGAAGGGTCGTCCGAGGTGGTGGCTCTGATCGGACCTCGTAGGAGTGGGAGCGGGAGAGGAAAGGGAACTATAGTTGTGGCCGCGGAGAAGTCGTCAGAGTCCGGTGGAAGTGGTGGCAACGGGCCGTCCATCGTCGGAACTTTGCCAGAAGGTAAAATGGGAAAGCGATTTTTGGGAGTCTCTACATCTGCATTGAATTGACAAGCTCAGCAGACCAAAAAATTAAGGAGAAGGCACTTACGGATGTTACCGGCGAGGGTTCCCTGCGCCGTTTATCGAGCCAAGCTCTCTCTCTCTCTTTTCCATGGTGGTGAATTTTCAAAGGAAAAAGGATAATTTATCCGATTTAGTCCCTAATCCCTAAGTTTCGAAAATACCAATTTGGTAATTCATTTTGCATAAATTTTCTCAATTTAGTCTTCTTTTAAACAGTACCGGTGCACGACGCACATGCATTGTAAGTGCATCATATTTTTTTAAAATATAATTTAGAATTTAAACATATATTTGTAAAATTTTTAATTAAATTATAAATCTTGTAAAACTTTGAATTTGTCTATAATTTTTGTGCCCATATTAAAAATTATATAGTGTATAGTTTTGTAAAAAAAATTAACACATTAATGGGTTAATCCACTGTACTGGTCACAGGCCTTGACCTATACATGTTGGTAAATCGAGGGATATGCACGATTAGGCAGAGGCTCGGAGGAGATGACCTATATAACGGACTAATTCCCAGAGCATATCCTCACAATATTTCAGTGGAAAATATGCTCCATATGCGAATCGAACCTGTAAATTCGGGAAAGTTATTTTCACATCATCTCAGGTCTTACCAACTTGTCTGTGCCATTGGAAGCAACTAATAATGTATATGATAATGAGATGGTGGAGAGTTGGCACGTGACTTTTTGAGTGACAATTACTCAATATCTTTAGAAATATTAAGGATATTTGCAAATACCGTCGTTATATCCCAATTTGTTAGTGAGTGATTGAGGAGTTTTTTATATATAGATATTTTACTAAAACTGGATCCATTTTAACTAAAATATTGGAGTGTTTGTCGATGAGGCGGAAGGTTTCTCGGAGTCTAGCAATACGAACTGATGCATCGGCCCGACAACTATGGAGTTTTTTTTTTTTATGGCGAGAGGACATTTATTTTTAGAAAATAAATGTTGTTATTTGAGTGATGAATATATTAAACTGATTTTATTAATAAAAGAGTGTTACGATATTAATAAAAGAGTGTAATTACGACCACTAAAAATAACTTAATACATTCGAATATTACAATAATTTGTTAAGTAATATCTCATAATAGTTATTTATAGAATTTACACGCCTGACTTAAGCTTCTTGTTCACTTTTGGTTCCAAAATTGAACGTTGTCTATGAATGAAACAAAAAAGAAACCATTAGCTATATAATCAATAAATTTAAACCAATTCGAAGGGTAATAAACTAATCATCTATATTATTGATGGTTATGGAGAAGTATGTAAGATTCATGTCATGATATTTTTTTGATAACTATAAACACCTTTTATTTTTACTAAAAAATTATCGTGAAAAACAAATTATTCAAAATACTTATATATATATATATATACACACAACTATATATATACAACATATTCTGATATAATATTCTTTAAAATCTTATCTTGTAGTGTTGGGTTTCCATTATTATTCATCCAAACATAATCTATCATTAGTTATCTATTCTACGTGATCAAATTGTTAATGTAAATTTACAAATATATCATTTGTATCTTTTTCCAATTATATTTAGTATTTTTACAAAATTTAAATTTAGAGAACAATTTATTAAGAAAAAAGTTCCAAATATTTTCGAAAATTTTGTCTAAACATATAGGTTAAAGTTTTCTAACCTATGTTCGAGCTAGGAATGAATTTAAATACAAACACAAAAATGAAAATAACTAAAAACAATTGATATTATAAATATAGGTGCCGTTTATCTCAGTGTATAATATTAATAATCATATTTTAATCATATTATATCTCATATTCGATCACAATATATTTATTTCGCATCAATCAAATTATTACATATTATTTCATATTTTATCCTCTTTTTCATCTTTAATATATTTATTAATTATCAAAAGACTAAAAATTTAAATCTGATATTTTATCCCAAATTTAATCAATCAAATCAATATTATAAATTTAGATATTATTCTCTATTAAATTCAATTGTTTTATGATCGCATAATTTATATTAATAATATTTTATAATATTTTCCCAGTAAAACAAATAGGGGCTTTGAAATCGAAATCTCACACTGAGTGGGAGTATGAAAATTAACGTAAATGGTGTATAATTAGGGAAATAATCATGTTTCTAACAACCAAGTGGCTGTAGTTTAGTGGTGAGAATTCCACGTTGTGGCCGTGGAGACCTGGGCTCGACTCCCAGCAGCCACATTAATAGTTTTTTCAAATGAAGAAAAATTGATTTGAAAGTAGCTATCCATATTCCTGCTTTAATAATAATATCCATTTTATCCTTTTGAATGAATACACATGAATATCTAAATCAAAATATAAATTTACTTTCAATATTTATCCAAAAAAAATTTAGTTAAACTTCCTAATCCTCATGTTTTGTCCGATAGAAATTATGTATAAATATTAAAAATAAAATATATAATATATGATATAATACTGTCAAACCGACCAACCCGCCTCGCCCGCCGTCGAACACATTTAGATTGGCAGGGTGGGCCAGTCCGTTGATTTTAACCGGATTTCTAAAGGTATGGCCCGTTTCACCCCGCCAAACCCGCTACCGCCAACCCATCACGATTAAAATATTTTTTTTTCGAATTTGGATTATAATTACCATTTGAACATAATGTATTCGATAATTATATATTTTATTTAACACGCTCTATTAGACTTACTTTCTTCTAATTTTTTTATGCAATCCAATCACTTAAGATCTTATCTTATAATAAAATAAAATAAATTACACGTGAAAGTAGATTATTTCTTGAATTTTTTTATTCTTTATAATGACACATTAATGATTGTCATTCGAAAGGCATTACAAAAAAAGAAGAATAGCCCAAATATAAGTAAAATGTTATATTGACTCCAATAGAAAATCATCAAAATATTAATAATATAAATTTTATTAGTTTTTGCCTAACCCGCCCCGGCCCGTGAGCCAAACGGGCCAGCCCGTTTCGGTCTACCTTCAAAGGCGTATCATTTTAGTAACCCAACCCGTCTAGAAGCGAGCTAACCCAATGGACTTGACCCATTTTGACGGCTCTAATATGATATTTGAGTGAATTTTTAGATTCAATACGAATTATAATTTTGAGTAAAAAATTATTATAATATTTTACAAGCATCATTCATTACATATATTCTTGTACTCAAATCTCATATTTCAGTACCGAATTTGAAATAGTTTGTACTCAATTATCATATATTAATACCATATTTAATATATTTTGTATCGATTATGACTAAATAAAAAATAATTTATGATTAATACCAAGATAAAATATACATGATTTATACTCAAAATTCATATTAGTGTCGAATTGAAACAATTGGTACTCAAATATGATATATTATGTACGTTATTTTCGATAATTTGTACTCAATTTCTATCGGCTAAAACAATGTGGTCCTAGGGAGTTTGAATAAATTTTTCTAGAATAGGGGAGTATAAACAAATTTTTTTCTAACATGATTAGAAGAACATTATGTTTTGGTAAATTGATATTTTTTTATTAAACCTAATTTCAATTTAAAATCTAATAAATTTATGGGGAGGAAAGAAATGTTTTTCGAGTTCTTTTGACAAGACATAGTTTTGCTGGGAATTTTTAAATGTTATATCAAGAGGTTACATAACTCTTTTACTTATATGAGAAATCAGCTATATTAGATACTTCAGACCTGTATTTTAAAATAGCCTAACTTAATTACATTTTATAATAAGCCTTAAATTATTTGGAAACCCTAAAATAACCTCATCTGACCTTTTTGTCTACCTCAATACATTATTCATAGTTAATATTATAAATGAATCTATATATGTTATTCCATATAACTTATAAGGTATCAGTGGGTCATATATATACACACGCACACACTATTTGATAAAGAACTTGGACTTGTGATGGAATTTTCATGAAATTTGATAATACCATTCATCTTATCAAATTAAACTATATATATATGGAATAATTTTAAATTTTTTATTTATAAACAAGGATATTATTGTCATGAATTTGTGCTACCAAGTCAAAAAGAATCAGAACGTTGAGAGGGTCCGTAGTATTTAAACCTCAGTAGCAGAAGCCTCTGGGAAAATAGCCGTTACAAACTCAACTCTCCTCGTATCTCTCTCTCTCTCCAAATCCAGGGAAGCTCTAATGGCAACTTCTCTAGAATCTCAGTCCCCTGCTTCCCTCAACAAGGTTTGCTCTTCATTAAATCGATCGGTACTCGATGAAGTTATTCCAGTTTCCCACCTTAATATTTCCGAACAAAAATTTGTGCAATTTTTTTGCAGGGTTCTCCGGGCTTAATTGGCTCCTCTTCGTCTCCGCCCTTGTTTAGCCCCTCCTCCGATAAGCGTTTCTGGAGCACACTTCGCACCAGGATCGACACACTACTCGAGAACAGGAGGTCTGCGCAATTGTCACTGCCGACACAAGTGGTGAGATTTCTGTTCATTTTGGAGTTTAATCCAGTGCATGAGGATTGATGATTATGGCTTATTGGTTGTGTGGATTAATTTCTAGAATTCCGAAGCAACTGATCACTCTAAACGAACGAAGGAGGATTCGATGCTTTTGCTGAGAGGTTTTGACTCTGTTGCGCAAACTCTTTCTCAGCTGTCCAGCAATATCGACAACGCCCTTCAGGTGTGACACCCGATATTTAGTTAATTTCAACAGTGGTTTCTCAAACACATATCTGTATATATACACGTATCAATACAAAATTAGTGTCTGAACTTCCAAAAATTTTATTTAGTTATGTTCAAGAAATAAAGGACCTTGAAAAAAATATCCAAACCAATTTATAGGAAAAAATCCGAGTTTTATTTGGTAAAAGATAACGAAACCATTGTGCATGTGCATAAGAGGCTATTGTTTGTTCTTTATGATTTCAGGGAGCCAGATGGTAAAAGATAACGAACCCATTGTGCATAACAGATTATTGCTTGTTCTTTATGATTTCAGGGAGCCAGAGATCTAGCCCGGCCACCCACATTGACCGAAATGGTTCATGCCACCCTTGAGAAGGCTAAATCTCAAGAAACTTTATCTGAGGAAAACTTTAATAAAGAAGAAATGGAGAATGACGAAGAGCAAAGGGGATTGAAGAGGAAATTGGAGGAATCCCAAGTTAGTGCTGGGGAAGATTCTCATCATTATTGTAAAGAGAAAGGAGAGAACCTAAAAGAACTGGAGAAAATCAAGAAAGCCAAAAACGTACGTCTTTTTGCCTTTCTTCTGATTGCGAAGCCGTAATGTCACACCAATTATTGATCTTATGCATTTCACACTTCAAAGATGGCGATTTCTATGGCGACTAAAGCTTCTGCCTTGGCGAGAGAATTGAGGACCCTCAAGTCAGATTTAAGCTTTATGCAAGAGAGATGCGTTCTACTAGAGGAAGAGAACAGAAAACTTCGCAATGGATTCGCCAAAGAGATCCGTCCAGATGAAGATGATTTGGTAACCATCACTTACCTTCAACTTTAACGAGCACATTTTTCTTAAAATAATTTAAAATGCTAACCGCTAACCTTTTTTTCACTTGAAAACTTTACAGGTAAGACTTCAACTTGAGGCGCTTCTAGCAGAAAAATCCCGTTTAGCAAACGAAAACGCAAACTTGACAAGAGAAAACCAATGCCTCCATCAGCTAGTGGAGTACCATCAGCTAACCTCACAAGATCTCTCTGCATCTTATGAGAACGTTTGCAGAGGCATGTGCCTAGATTTCTCGTCTCCTGCTGAAACCGATGAGGCTGACAGATACCAAAATACACCTCCAAAAACCCCAGATGCAGAATTCTTAGGATACTCCAAGTCACTGAATGAAAGCTTCGATGATGAAAATGAGTAGATCAAAGAATGGGGAACATGGCAGCCATATTTTATCACTTGACAGTTCTCTTCGACTGTGCTTTCAATAAATAAGTTAAATATTGATGCATGCCTGGTGCTTGAGAAAACGTGCGATATGTACCAATAAAATAATCATTCAGATTGCTACATTCAAACACAGGCATACTAGAAAGCAAATTCCATTACAAGCAAAGATGTGTTTTATAGAATTTTCGAAGAAATCGAACAACCACAATCAAGAGAAACTTCCTTACATAACAGAACTAGACATAAATTTCACGAGACTGCATTTTTGCTTTTGCTTGTGTGCTTCTTTGGCGTCGGAGATGATGTCTCAAGACTAATAACAGCAGGTGGAGCAGCAAAGGTTCGAGAGCCATGCTTCTTAGTAGGTGATGAACTTGGTAATACAAGTACTTCCTTTGAGGCGCACATAGAACCCATCATCTTCTCATACTGAACCAAAGCACCCAATCAAAATACAGCATCAATTTCTTCGGCAATTGAAAGGCAAATTTTCAATTAAAAGTTCAAGTTACCGCTTCGATTTTTCCAAGCGCAAATTCCAACTTCCGGGAAAGATGAACATTTTCTTCCATCAGGCCCTCGACCTACGAAAGTAGAGATTGCCGTTCCAACACTATTCAAGAAACATTTTGTGAAAAGCAAGACAAAAGAAAGACAACAAACCTTCTTCTGTGAGCCAATGTATAGGCTTTTGTAGTTTAAGTCGGTAGATGAGTCATCATTCAAAGCCTTATAAACCTTTTTATCAGTCTGCGAGGCCAAAGATTCGTCAACATGGGTCAAACTCAACATCGTGAAAGCAGAATATCATTGTTAAATACCTTGGAAACGACTTCACCGAATACTTTAACCAGAAACTCAAATTTATCTACCAAATTTTTTTCGTTCACAACCGACACGGTGCCAACCCTCGGAATGGGTATTTCGGCCTCTATAGTTTTCTGGTTTAAGATCGGCGCAGTTACAACTGGTTGGACATGTGGTAGTTCTTCACCGGCGACTCTTTCATTTAAAGAAGGCACAGTATTAGCTTGATGAACAAGGGATATTTCTTCCCCTTTACCCTCAGAAAAATTTATATGCCCCATAGTAGCTTTCATTTGTGCACTCTCAGCGCGTGGTGCTGAATTCATAAGACGACAAGATCTCCTGATAACCAAATCCATCGACTGTGTTTTGGTCTTCTTCGGTGACAAGCATTTGGAATTCAAATGCACGTTATTGCCCATATTCACAGCTTGGGATGTGTTTGCACTGCTAGAATGTACGTGCTTTTCCAAAATTGCATTTGTTGTCTCCAAACAGTCGCCGGAAGTTTTATTCTATCCAAAAGAAGAGACAGTTTTGCTCAAATCCTAGTTCATACTGTAGCATTATTTATCCCTCATTCACAGTGCTGTGACATATAGAATGCTAAACATACAGTACTATATCATAATCAAGCCAGTCTTTTGTTTATGCTGAAGAATAATCCAATGGGCATGGCAAAAATCACAAAGCGAAACCAAAGGAAAACAAAACTAATTCTAGATTCTGAAAACTGTAGTGCCCATTCCCAAATATGCCAACATCTTTTACATACAACTTCACAAAGTTTTCAGAACGTGGTAATTTCACAAGTGTATTGTTTAATACACCTGTCTCCATCCATCTGAAGTTCTATCTAAACTTGTTGAGTTAAAGAATCTAGACCCTCCTTTCCTTCCCAAGTCCCAACCATCAGATTCGTAAAAATCCCAGTGAACAGCACGAATCTCACAAATAAATACATTGAACGAACAAATGAATTAAACTCCAAGCTTCCTATAGATAGTACTCACTGGCTACTGGCTAGTGTAATCATCACACAACATTCAACAAGTCACAAAAAAAAAAATCCAAATTTGGTACCTGACTGAGAGTTGTTTCGGCGACCCTTTTCCTACCCATTCTTCCTCTCTTTCTCAGGTGGAGAAATCGCGAGACCAATAGAATCGGAACTCAGAGGAGACGCTAAGGCTACTGGCGGAATGGCCGGACGATAATTGCGTGTCTTTAATACGAGTGTTCTAGTAAACAGTGAGGCTCAGAATCAATACTCTATAGCGATGAATCTTAGCCGATGATGTCAAAATTTGGAATCCCAATGCTGACATGATTTGACTTCTCGAATGCTAGTAATGAAGGACATGCAGATTGAACCTTGAAATCTTGACTACAGATCTTCGGTAATTAATTTTTCTTTTTTCTTTATTTATTTCTGTACCTTCAAAATATAATAAATCTCCACTCCCTTTGTCGGGAAAAATAATAAAATCTCACACCCAATATAAAAATATTTGCACTTCCAAGATCCTTGGCTTATGATGAAGGGTGAGAGTCAAATATAAGCAAGTTCTTGGTTCTAATCCAATTAACTGGATAATATAATAGGAATTTGTTTGTACTGGTGAAATAAAAAAGTTTTAAAAGAGTTCCCCAAGTATGTATCTGGTATCAAGAAAGATTTATAATACCTTATATTTTATATTTGAAAATGTCTATAAAAGATTTTTGTATTAAAGTTCTATCCGTTCAAAGTTTGTCTAAAAGAAACCCTCATAGTTACTTTTCCTAAATTGCCCAATTTTTTTTTTACATATCGATATTTAGTTGAATGATAATCCTAAATTTTGGAAACAAATATGTTGTTAGATATATTTCTCTCTAGAAACATGGTAAAATTTCTCTTTTGACCTGAGATAGAACTCGATGGATTAGGGTAGCCCCATTTCGTCAAAATATCAACATTGAATAATCTTATGTTTAAGTATATTCGTAAAGTGAAATATGTTCTCTAAATAAATCTAAAGTTGTTTTTGCTTTTTAAAAAAATACCACATAAACTTCAAGTTCACAATTTTCATGTTTATAAATTTTCATGATTATTATGATAGATTTCAAATTTACTCGTACTAGGTTCATTTAAAAAAGTTATTATACTTTGTATTAACTAACGTGTAAATAAGTAAGATATGGATTTAATATTCAATATTTTGTTTCATTAATAATAACAACATTTTAACAAATATACATTGATTTCAAATTCACTTCCGCAGACATTATCTACGCTACTTTTAGGACGTTTGCTCTATAATTAGTTTTCTCAAGATTTTTCCAATTACAAATTTTTAGTTACGGTTGTATAAATTCGATGATCATATATATAATTTGTTACATTTATACATCGACTCATTTCAATATTAAAATATTGAATAATTGTCATTTTATAAAACAAAAATTATAGTTGATGATAATAATAATGAGTCCACACGGCTAAATATAACAATAGTCGGATATCTACTTTGACAGCTCTAGTAATTATGTTTTTGTGTTGATTCACTTAAATTTATAAAATTTCAAAATCTTTTTGATCAAATTTTTTTAAATAAAGAATTAATAATCTCTCAAATCAGTTGTTGACTTGCTATAAGTCTACAACCTAGTTGCTGGACTTGATATGAACCATTCTACGATCAGTTTATCCTTATCAATTTTATCATATCTCACATGTATCCTCGTATAATATTATTTACTTTAATTTCAAATACAAAATATAACACCAATAATAATAATATTATTTTAAGTACTAAATCATTATTTATTAATTATAATTATATGTTTTATAGTTAACATAGTAAATTTATAGTTAGAAATATTTCTTAATCGTAAACCAGTATCTGTTAAATTTTCTAATTTAAAACAACTTTGAAAGACACAATTTTAGATATTAAAATTTTCTTCCTCTTTTCTCCCTAGACATGTTATATTCCAAAAATATAGGTGGGTTTGGTGTACTGGTGGTTCTTCTCTTCTCCAATCCTTATAATATTTGTAATCAAATATATATAATATTATAGGTGATCTGAAGAAGAATTTACTTTATAATTTTTATTATACTCTTGAAAAAAGAATTAGATAGGAAAATGGTTCATATATCCTTTGGGTGGCAAACGAAACCCAGACCACACGGGGGAGGGGTTCACCGAACCCAACCCAACCTATCCAGTATCCACTTCCCACGTTGCAATAGTCATCTGCAATTAGTGGTTAATCATTGTCAATTTACCAAATTCTCCATGTCCTACTTTTTAACTTAATTACAAAAAAATTATATATATATATAGGGAGTAGAGATTTTGGATATTATGTGTGCCAAGTTATATTAACAACGATAAATTCGTCAAGATTATGTGAAATTGTAACCAGTGAATGTGTAATTATATAATTTAGGAAGGACATAGTAATTAATTGGTTCATAATGAAAATCCTACTCCAGTAAATTTATGACAAGTTTTATCAATCGGATATGATAATCTGAATATCAAATATGATTTTTCATTAAGAAAAAAAGGTCAAAGGAATTTAATTTATATATGGTATGGAATCCCTCCTGAAATGGAAATTCATCCAAGCGAGTATGAATCCAATTCTGATTAAATGCAGGAAGACGGAAAATAAAGTAAATTTGCAGTCAAAATTATCTAGTATACCAGTGGACCAAAAATCTGGCTGTATGATATAGTTAATAAATCAAATATTATTTATCTTAAATTAATAAATCATAAATATAAAATTACAATATTATCCATCGTCATATTTTTAAAATTTATTTATCAATTTTTTATAAATATTAAATATATAATTTAATATTTTATCTCAAATTTAATCAAATTAAACATAATAATATTATTAAATATATTTTTTTATCCAATTCAATTATTTCATAATCACGCCATTTTATTTTATCTTAGTAAGATAATGGCGCCTATGTGATTTTTTGTGTCTCACGGGGGTAAATTGGTAAATGAAAATGAAAAATAAAATCTCCTTCATCTATCACGTAATCCACTACCCCCCACGTTAACTGTATATATATATATATATCTAATCAGCTACGTTGCAGGTTCAAAGTTGGAACTGCGAATCCCCGCAAAAATCCCGTTTCACTAAGAACCATCGAGTGTGCTATGGCGCAGAATGACGTACGCGGACGCGAGCATGGGGTTCTGCAGTACTCCGCGCCTGCTCCCAAGGTTCTTCTTCATCCTCTGGTCATAATCTGAGATGGTTTTTCTTTTGTACGCACTAGAATGGGAATTAATGTCGCTGCATGAATTTTTATTTTTCAATGGTGAAGCAGCAGCTTGGGATAGGGTTTCAGGCGGAGCAAGCTCGCCGATATGGGAGGAAAACCACCACTCCGGAGGCCATATATGACTCGACGTACTATCCTCCATTAATGGTGCAGGTACGTACGTTCAAAGCTTCCGATGTTGCTGTTGTTGATCGATTTGGGGGGCCGGTGGCGGAATCCGGCCGGGGGAGGTGGTGATACGTTGTGAGATTTTCCTCTGCATGTGTTTAATTGCTATTAAGTTTTTGTATTGGGAAGTCGTAAACTAATGTCTAATGATGGATTAATTATTACAATCTCGACTTTCTTTATATACATTTCCCCAATATATTTGTTTTTGCCGATCTATACATGTAATCACACATGCATTTAATTTGACGCATATTTAACCATTAACCAATGTGTTAGTTAATGAATTACATTAACGTACTGGCAATTACTTGGAAGTTTTGTTTGTAATTAACATGTGGTGCTTCATATTCTAGTATCGAGAAAGTTCAAGATCAATCCAGAGGGCTCAGAGGAGAAGACATGAGCCGAACAGGGCCGCTGCGGCGGGGCTAGGTGGATCTGGGATGCAAGCAATCTTTTTAGGTCCGAACCAAAAAAGTTCAGGCACCGGAGTTTTTCTTCCCCGGAGCGTTGAACCTAAATTCAGCAAGAAGCCAGGTACAAGAATCAAAGGGTCGCGTAAGTACGTTAGCGTACACACACGTATGTATAGATGTCATGATCAACTCTTCAGCACCTTCCCAATTATCACGTGTCACCATGTGATTGGTCCGAATTTATAAAAAAACGTAATAAAAATGTTGAACTTAAAATATTGGACCAATCACATGGTGCCACGTGATAGCGAAGATGAAGTGAGGTTGTGCAGGATATCATATATATATATATATATATACACACGGTCTATATTAGTCACCATTATTTAATTAATTTCAGCGTTGTCTCCTGTGTTGCTGCCATGTCGAGTCGTTCATGCTCTCAATCTGAATGTGCGTGAACTTGGGCAGATAATCAAGCCCAAACCAGGTTATTAGTAAACTTAATTGCTTACATAATTACGTTAAATCCCAGATTGAATTTTTTTTGCTTTAATGTTGGTATAGATGATAAATGCATTTAATTGCGCTTGCAGGTGAACCCAGAACGGGTAGTGTTAAAATCACAGACGAAAAAATCGAAAACAGTAAAGAGGAAGATGACGATGTTTGCCTTTCACCGGAGATCTTTCTACCGGAAGAATGGACATATTAGCTATATGGTTGAAAGCTATAAATTAAGAAGAGGAAATAAAATTAAACACAGTCCCGTTGGATGGATCAATGCAGCTTCGGTGGATGGTTATTCATAAGTTCAGATCACATTGTATTATCAGGATTGGCGATGATTTATTACATTATGATCGATGTAATAATATAAATAATATCAGCCAATGAATTAATTAATTATGATAAATGAAAGCAAGTATCGTAACTTTCGTTTTAAACCAATTTGTTTAGGGCAAAAACAATATCCTACAATATTACATTATGATAAGCTACGATTTTATATCAACGACGATTTTAACGACGGATCTAAGATCATCGTGAAAAACCTTACTACCAAGATTAACGAAGATTTTAACGTCGATTTTACAACAAAAATAACAAACTGTAGCCGGATAAAATAACCATGGTCTTCCTCATGCTAGACCATCTCTGGTTTGTAATTGAATAGGGTTTGCTTTAAATTGTCGCTATTAACATCAGTTTTACTATAACAGTTGCTAGTATTGAATTAAAAAAATATATAATAACTTATGTTCTGAACCACGTTTTATAAAATCGTGATAGCTGCGGTCTAACAAAACCGTAAGCGAGTTTATCAATAGTTTTATAAAAATATTTGCTAAGATTGAATTCCAAAAATAATAACCATGTGTTTTAA
The DNA here is from genome assembly GCA_001598015.1 of Dorcoceras hygrometricum. NCBI lineage: Eukaryota > Viridiplantae > Streptophyta > Magnoliopsida > Lamiales > Gesneriaceae > Dorcoceras > Dorcoceras hygrometricum. The sequence continues at coordinate 84,167 of KV000914.1, read as the reverse complement.
ACCGCCGCTAACTATATATTCTTTTGCAAAAGAGAATTATGTTACATATTTATTTTCCTATAAATTTTCCATAAACACAAAGTACTCTATGATTGATGCATTCGATTGAGATTCTAGCATATGTGCTAGTTCACATTATAATATAACTGGATGTTGTAAGTCGTCTCAAATCGATTATTTTCTAATTACTAGGGTATTAATTTTTTTATTTAATCTAGACTAAATAAGAATGAAATGATAATTGTGATTATTTGAACAAAAATAAATTGAAATAAATAATTCCACAACTAAATTTTTCGAAGTCAGTATCAAACTTAAGAAAAATTTCGAATTTCAGGCAAATAATAGGAACGCACAAAAGACACCAAACTATCCATTATATCATTGACAAACATCGGATTTTATCAATCAAGGATTAGTATTCGATAAATCATGTATTTCGAACCAACGTCTTCGCCATGGAGCATGCATATTTTACTAATGGAACAAATTGCGTTGACCTATATAATCTAAAATCAGTGTCGTAGGTTCTTGACTACGCGTTTATCCTCGATTTAAAACTTATATAAGTCAAGAAGGCTTCTAACTTTTATAAAAGGATTAGTCCTTTATAAACCAACTTAAAAAAAAATAAAATAAAATCAGTGTCTTAGCCGTGCTTTTAAGTCACGAATCAACGCAAAGAAACACACTTTCAGCTTTTAACCGAACAGGTTATTCAGCAAAAAAATTGTATAAAGTTTCAAAAAAATTTCAATATTTTCTTGACCTTTTCTTTTGCAATCTTTAGTTCTTCGTATTTAATGGATTTTAGCCCAATGCATGATTTCTATAGCTTGTTTTTCTTAAAACGAAAAGCCTCTCTACAACTACAAAGGGCTCGCGTTAGTGAAGCAAGAAATCGATATTTCGTAGATTCAAAAACCTTTGGAGCCAAGAAGGCGAGGCCAGTCCTGTCCTGAAGATAAGGTTCCAAAACTGGATATTTCCCAACAGCGATGGCAGCTACTCTTCTCAGACCTCTACCCAATTCATACGCTCCCGGTTTGTCCTTCATTCGTTTGGATTTTACAGTTCTCGGTACTATTTTGCTTGTGGAGCTAAAGCAAGAGTTTCCTGAGATTGGGCCATTTCATATTTTATTGATTAATTGCAGGCAGGAAATCTTCTCAAAACTTTGATTTCCACAGTCGGAGATTATCAAGACTTCATTTTTCCTTGGTGGCAGTATCTTCCAAGCTAAGCGGAAGTCGGTCGTGCTCATTAAGAAAGTATGGTTTATTGGGAGAAAATAAGGGGCTTGTGCTACTTGATTGTTTACCAAAGGAGTCATCAAATGTCAGGGCATCAGCCGCAGAACCCATAAATCTTGAGCAGTTTACTCCCTCGCAGGATTACAGGGAAAGGGTGGTTTTGAATGCTACTGATGATCTTGACAATTCTGAAGTTGCAGGCCCGAGGCCGGAGGCCTTTAGGAATAGGTTCCTGAACTTTGTACAGTTTGGTTCCATCATTAATGATGCTGCGGAATCTTTTTTCAAGAGCGAGATAAGGAGGAGGCTGTTTGTGACTGCTGTATTGATTGTGATGAGTCGTCTCGGATATTTTATTCCCTTACCAGGGTTTGATAGAAGGTTGATGCCAGAGAATTATCTCAGTTTCGTCTCGGGTTCTGTTGGTGCGTTGATTTTTATCTATGTAATTTGAAATTTATAGAGTGGCTCGATTTAGTTAATATTAGAATCCTGTTTCCAAAATTTATTCTTTGGAATCCTGATCAATCTCTGTTACCAGATGAGCTCGGTGATTTGTCTCCGGAGCTTAAGCTCTCTCTTTTTCAGCTTGGAATCAGTCCTCAAATAGCAGCATCAATCCTCATGCAGGTTTATCCTCCATTTGCATTCAGAATATGTTTTACTCTTAAGGTGCACTTGGTCAACGAAAGAATTGATCAAATTTTAAATCCACACATGACTTGTTTACACATTAGTAATCGAAAGTAGAATGAATTTCAAATTACATCACTGTTGGGGGAATTTGAAACCCATCCTTGTTAATATGAATTACCATATAAACATGTGAGAGTGGATTTGAAGTTTACCATCTTACACCTCTAAACAACAAAAATACATTTGAAATCCATCAATCCAAATGCAACGTTAACAAACTTGTACTTTTTAGCTTTTTTGGAATGCTTTTGATATGTTCATAACAGAGGGCTGAGATTGGTGGTTTTGTTTAAACAGCTTTGTTTGGTTAAACTACATTTGGTTACCTTTATGGATATTATTTACATTCAAGTGGAGGCCTTTTTTCTGTCGTTGATGATTCATTACTCACTTGTCGAGTGACGATTTCTTGTTTGATAATTCATTTTTGTGATTCAAGGGATCTTTAGCCAAAGCTAATCTGTAGTTTTAAAAAGAATTTTCTGGAAATGCATGATAGAATCACATAACCTGTAACAAATGTATAGATATCGTGGTTGTGTCTAGGGCTTTGATGTACCAATGGCCTAAGACTTGACTCGCACATATGGATGGGAATATTGTTCTTCATGATAATTATAAATTGAGAATATTCCGTGTATTAGTAATTTCTATCTAGGTTTTCTCAATGTGCCAATGTCAGCATTGACTACGGTGTCGAGGTGCTTTTGTAATCAAATTTTGGCTATTTCTAGTTAAATTAGTTCAATTATACAGCACGGGCAACCTCCCTAATATAATGTAGGTGCAATTGAGGTACATCCGGGGAGCAAAAGAGTTTGATTCCTAATATCTGGAAGAGTTGTAATTCTATTTTGACAATATGCTATTGGCTCATCGACACTTGATCTAACATTAAATTGAAAAGAACCCAGACTTAATCAGAAGTAGATATATGAAATAAATTGTATATTATTCATTATGAGTGGTCTCATTTATCCGATTTGGACCTTTTAGCGCCTTCGAAATGATTGGGCAATGAAATTGCTGCTTTGAATTTCTCAAATGAACTTTAACCTCTTTGTAACGGGCTAATCTCACACGTGATGCTGATTGGCATAAATTCTTCTTCAGGTGCTTTGTCACGTTGTTCCTTCCTTAGTGAAGCTGCGGAAAGAAGGCTTAGATGGTCATGAGAAGATCAAGAGTTATATGTGTGTCTAGTTACTATTTCAAGCAGTGAGACATCCTTAGTTAAATATTTTCAATAATTAGTTCTTTTCATTCGCATACAAAAGCTCTCATGTTCATGTATTGCAGATGGTGGATCTCCCTTGGTTTTGCAATAGTGGAGGCCCTTGTACTTTCTTGTTATTCCCTTCCCTATTCTATTTATGCATCCAGTCACAGGTGATTCTCGCCGAATAAAATCTGTTCATAGTTAACCTTCTTCCAAGTGCTGATATGGATTATATTTTTCAAAATTTTACGCTGGACTTATGTAGTTCTTTCGGTTGTGATGGCATGTAGTTGCTGCTGCATCAATTTTATCAGTTATCATTAATTTTTATGGTGCAGTTTACTGGCTTGGTATTACGATGAAGCCAATACATAGATTGTTTGTGCTTCATTGACCTAAATTCTATATATATTAGTCTGCTGCAAGCGCAAAATTGAGTGCCTTGTGCCAGGTTTATTATGTTTAAATTTCGTCTAGGAATGGGTTTTATTTTTAAGCTCCCATCTGTGGTCAATCTTTGTGGGTTGTGCTGAATTTCCCATGTATGTTTTAATGCCTTCTTCCGTGATCATGCATGTGTCATGTATCCTGATTTTCCCCTGTTTCTTGTGCGTATATGTAAGCTTATTGTAGCACATTGGCGTTTTCTTATGATATGTGTTCATTTGTAGAATGCGAGGAGGTACCTCTTTGCAATTTTTTTGACCCGTTTTGGATTCTCGATGATCATCATAAATAACTTGGTTTTGGCATATTGTATTTTATTTGCAGAGTAAAGCACGTGATGTTCACTACTTGGTTTCTTGTGTGTGGAGCGATGACAATGACTTGGATTTGTGACAAGATAACGGAGTCTGGATTTGGTACTTCTATGTCTGTCTTATTGGGTCTTTGGCTGTTTGCAAATGATTTTTTTGATGTGTTTATATTTAGATTTGAGTATTGGAATTTGCCCAAGTATATCCCATGATGGCGGCATATGGCATCCAAAATCTGATTTTAAGTAAGGGGATTAAAAATGATACTTGAGCTGGTGTTACAAGGCCGAAAGATGGTTTATGCCGGCATTTGTGTCTTGAGACTATTGACTGGAATCAGTAAAAAAAGAGGGTGAAAATGAATTGAATGTTTCATTTCTTATCCAAAAACTCGGTTTAAATGTTGTTGCCTTTATATCCAAACTTTGTTGTTTCCTTTTGCTGTCACTTTTTGCTGATTTGCCTTTCATTTTGCAATATCTTGGCAGGTCAAGGATCATCTTTAATTATTTGTGTCAGTATTTTGACTGGATATACAGATACATTGTACAAGATGCTAATTCAGCTCTCTGGTGGGTGGAAATGACACTATTAATACATGTCTAATGTGTAAACAGACATCATATGCATAGCATAATTCGTTCTGGCAGCCATGTCACACCACATTAAGAAATTTTCACTTAATTTTGAAAAAGATAAAGTATATGTTTGATTATTATAGAGAGCATGGTATTATAGTCTGGAGATATGATCAGTAGATCACTTTCTCCAAGCTACATGGATGGGAACCTAAACTCCTTGTGACAGTAAATTTCTTCTCACTTCCAGAATTAGTTTAATTATTCATTTGCTTCTGCCTATCTTCTCATGGTAGCTGCTGAAAATTTACAAAGTTTCATTTTCTAACGCCTATGAGCAAGAGCATGCTATTTTAATTCTTTATCGTTTTGAGCATCAAATCATTCTGACTATTTGTCACTTAGCGTAGTACTTAACTGAAATAATTGTTCTTAAACTAGGAAGGCTACAACAGTGCTTGAGCTTTGGACACCAAAGAATATCTTTACTGTAGACCTTATCCCTTGAAATCTAATTCAGTTTGTAGATGTATGATGCTGAAGTCGTTTCCTTAAACTTCCAAAAGTATCACTTAAGTTTGATATCATAATCTATGGTTGGCCTGCATCCTGAATTTTTAATTTTTTCTGAGCAACTTATGTCTACTTAAAACACTTCAGACTAAATGGTCCTCATTCTGTCGTATCTTCAACATATAACAGTATTACTTTCATATCTGGGTGTTTCAACCTAATTGCAGGAAGTTCTGTGAGCTGGTGGCCTTATGTACTCACAGTTTTAGGTGTCTTCACCGTAGTCACCATGTGGGCAGTTGTTGTTACTGAGGGTTGCAGGAAGATCAAGCTGCAATACTACGGTTTTAAACTTGCTTCTGCTGCCAGGTGAATAACTGCCAGATGATTTACCATTGTTTAATCCCTTTGGGACAATCCTAATTGTGAAGTTATCTTACAAACTCATAGACAATATCGAATCAAGCATATTGGTCTTGAATTGACGTTGATCAATAATTAACATTTATTGCAATAATGAATTGGTGATATTCTTCTTGTTTCAAAAGAAAAGAAAGAAAAGAAGAATTGTTGTCTACAGTACCATAACTCGTTAAAAGAACCTTTTCCCTAGAACGATGACAATCAAGAACATTTTAGCAGTTTAGAGTTTAATATTTGCGTTTTGTTGTGGGAGGGAAAAGGATGATTTTCCGCTGTTTCGTATTTTCGATATGCTGCTGGACTTTGATTATCAAATGTATACTTCTGCTTCTGGCAGAGATAATTCTCCTATCACCGAGGTGGAGCCTTACATTCCGTTCAACATTAATCCTTCTGGAATGCAGCCTGTTCTCACTACATCATACCTCTTGGCGTTTCCAAGCATTGTTGCAAGGTACTGGCTGAGAGGAATTTTCACTTTCTCTTCATTTATTTCTTAAATGCATGCATGATATTTTTAAGGTATATCAAGGTTGTCTACTCATTAGTAGGTTGTCTAAATTCTGCATGGAGTTGGAGGATATCTTTCGGCACTCACCTTCTAGTTTCTCTCTTCCCCCCTCTTATTTTCCTTCTTATCTGTATGTGCCATCGGAATTTTGTCTTTGTGGATGCTGGGTTTGTTCTCAACTTTACAGGACTCCCCTCCCGTTCACCTAATGTTAATTGCCATTTATTTGGCCATGTAATCACCCTACTGCACCTATTAGTTTTTACCTCATTGATTAGTATCAAGGTCTATTATGAGCCTTCAGCTGTGAACTCTAACTAACGTGCAAACTTTTGATCAGTATTCTTGGTTCAAGCTTTTGGGAACATGTGAAAGACATCCTGAATCCTGACACAACTCGCGGGGCAGAACCATGGGTTTACTATTCAATTTATGCCTTTTTTGTGTTCCTGTTCAACATATTTGACATCGTAAGGATTTTCCTCTTTTCAGCTCAACCCCCTTTATCCAAGTATTGGAATTTGGAACATGCTTGCTATCCTTCTTAGGCATTTACACACAAGAGTATACTCCATCTTCTTAAATTATTTTATTTTGAACGAATTAAACAAATTTATTTGTGTTTCAGAATTACAAATAATTGTCTCGTTGATGAGTCTCTGGTGGACGTTTTGTGAAGTCTTGTGACTTAATTTTCCTCCAAAACAACTAATCATGTCATAATCTCATCGGTTTATTTTTAGCTGAGAGTCCGTGAATTAAATTAACTTTTCCTATGCATAAAAATATGAATGTCAATTGAACTAATATTTTTCCCCGAAGTAACCACTCATGTCATGAAACTCGAAGGTATATCTTGATAGAGTCCCTAGGGTTTGCTGATGTTTTTCTCTATGAGTTTTCAGTAACCTCTCTTATGTAGGCCAATATGCCAAAAGAAATTGCTGATTATCTGAACAAGATGGGTGCCCGAATTCCAAATATAAAGCCTGGAAAAGCCACCATTGAGTATTTGACAAAAATCCAAGCCTCAACACGTTTCTGGGGTATTTCTCTTATAGCTTATCCACCTGTCTCTGTGTCTTTGCTATTTGGATTTTCTAATTACGACGGTTCTTTGTGCAGGGGGTCTGTTGCTTAGTGTTCTAGCAACTTCTTCTAGCATCCTTGATCATTATTTACGACGTGTTAATGAAGGTTTTTCCATAGGGTTCACTTCTATTCTAATCATTGTAAGCCATCAACTTCTTATGCATATTATAGCCAACTTTTTGGCAACTTTGTCCAAACACCTGAGATCATTATTTATCCCATAAAAATAATTTTTCCGTCTTTGGGATTCAATTCATTTCTTACATCTCACCGTCATTTTTGTTACACGACTACACATCATTCCCTTATGTGAACGGTGGCATCCTGCTTCATGTTTCCTTTTCTGTTATCTATCGGTCTAGAAAACAAGGGCCTCGCCAATTTCCTCTTGACTCACTTGTCCTATGCTTCTGTTGGTGTCTCCAGGTGGGTTCAATAATTGAATTAAGAAGATCCTATCAAGCCTACAATGTAATGCCTAGTCTCCGTAAAGCATTGAGGGGGTATGGACTCTGACCAGTTGAACAATGACTCCGAAGCTCAACCGTTGCTTGCAATCCTAGCTTCCTGTTAAGCGTGTCAAAATCCACCAACCTAACGCGGAGCGGTGGTCATGAGTTCCTCAGCCTGGTTTGGCTGCTGGCTTCATTTTCAACTACAGAAATGATCCATGTAGACTAAATGTCTACATTATACCCTCTGATTTAGCATTCACTAGAAGAAGGCCTTCTATATGCAACAATATTTTGTTCTTTTTTATAATCATCTGGGGGACTATAGTTAATTATCGTTTTCTTTTTGATAATAGGTGATGGGTATTATAAGCTGTACTATTATTTCGAGCTTGTAATGACATGTTGCCAAGTCGGTATATTAAAGAGATTTTTCTCAAGTTTGGAACTCGATGATCACTGAGCCGGATTATGATTGGGTTTGAGTTGAGCTTAACAACTGAATGTAATTAACAAAGTATAGGAATGTAAAGAGTTTGTGTTTATATATAGTGATTATGGAACTTTAAGCAATTTTTATTCCTATCGTATGCATGTGTCTGAAAAATTAACAAGTAATTGGATATTAATCCAATTAAAATAAATTTATCCATCGATGTATTCGATTCTCCAATCCTAAATCCTAAAATCTGTAAATTTATTAATGGGAGGAGGTGGAAATTGGAAATAAAGTTGCGGACCACATATTGGGCCGAAATGCCCAGCAGTTAAACGGAGTGCTGGGCTGCTGGTAATGGGCTTGAGTGTCAGAGAGAGAAATGATTTTCAGGCCCATATAAAGTAAACCAACTAAACGACGCCGGCGTGCCCGCTCAACTACGCAGTCGAGCTCAAGTGGCGACTGGCGATCACTCTTCTTCTTTCACCTCTTCCGCCATCAGCCGGCGCAAGTAACGGCGGCCTCTGCAGTTCGAAATGAAGTTCCAAATCGAGGATGTGACAGTCTACTTCCCCTACGACAACATTTACCCTGAACAATACGAATACATGATCGAACTCAAGCGTGTTCTCGATGCCAAGGGCCACTGCGTCCTGGAAATGCCTACGGGAACCGGAAAAACCATAGCCCTCCTATCTTTAATCACAAGCTATTCTTTATCCAAGCCATCGAGTCCTCTGAAGCTCATATACTGCACCCGCACCGTGCATGAGATGGAGAAAACCCTGGCAGAGTTGAAATTCTTGTACAAATATCAGGTTCAGATGTTGGGTCCTTCGGCAGGGATTCTTGCTCTAGGGCTTTCATCGAGGAAGAACTTGTGTGTTAATCCGAATGTCGTGTCCGCAGAGAATCGAGATTCGGTGGATGCTGCTTGTAGGAAGTTGACGGCTAGTTGGGTGAGATCAATGGCCATTGAGAATCGGAATGTACCGACCTGTGAGTTTTATGAGAACTATGAGAAGGTTGCCTCCAATGTGGTTTTGCCTCCAGGGGTTTATACGCTACAGGTATCGATTTTTTGCTGCAAAGTTTAGTTTTTTGTTGGCGTGATATTTTATTTATATATATATCATTTACAAGCTTTGAGCACGGAATATTCAATATATTGATAAAATTGTGCTTCTTAGCCTCTTTCATCTCATTTTTTTGTGAACAGCAGATTTACTGATTTTTTGTCTCAGAGTCTGTAATTATCTTCTAATTTTTGGTGAATGTGTCCTAAATTTGTAGATTTTGGGTTTCGTTTGGCAAGAGCTTATTTTAATTGCTGCTTACAATTTTCAAACATTTGGCTAATGTTTGGAATTTTCTTAAGATAAGCTCGTGCAAACACTACATGTATATCTTACACTTCTCTTGCATTGATTTGGTGGAAAAATTATATGCAAGTTCTTTTACGAGTTTATTGTGTTGCATCTGGAAATAGATGGTCTCCTTATGGATATTTTTATGATATAAAATCGGGTTTGAGTTGTGGTTCATTCTTTCACATTTAAGGATTTAAGGGTGTTTGGGAAAGAAAAAGGATGGTGTCCGTACTTTTTAGCACGTTATATGGTGCGGTCAGCGAATGTGGTGGTCTACAGCTACCAGTATCTTCTTGATCCCAAGGTTGCAGGAATAATATCAAAGGAGATGCAGAGAGAGTCTGTTGTGGTGTTTGATGAGGCCCACAATATTGACAATGTCTGCATTGAGGCTCTTAGTGTCAGTGTAAGGAGGCAGACACTTGAAGGGGCAACCAGGAATATTAGTAGGATGTCTCAGGAGATTGAAAGGTATGTGATTTCTCTGGAAAGTTAATTTTTGTCCTTGTTAATTTCTATGTGGGAGGTTGTACCAGATGGGATGCCTTGACATGCAGAGACTCCTTTCCTATTTGTATCCCATGGATATCGTCATAATTTGTTTTGATTATATGATTTTGAAATTGTGATTGGCCCTTAAATGAGGATAGACACATGAAGTCTTCGGCTCAACAATTTCAGCAGAAGTTAATATTATTGGCTGTCAATCATAATTTGAGATTTAAAAAATCTGTGAATAATATGTCATAGTTGTTTTGTTTAAGGCCATCCAAGTGACTTATCATTGGCTGTATCAGCAGTCAGCAATCTCTTTTGCTCATATGAGTCTTAACTCTACTGGAATGTTGTAGAACTTCAAAGCTCATATACTTTCTTTCTGCTGAATTATTATATTTAGATGAATTAGTTTTGCACAGTATTTTTTGATGGAGAACTTTATTTAGTGGGCCTTTTCTTTTCCTCAACCCCTTACTTAAATTATTGCTTTCACTACTGTTTGGCATTTTCAAACAAAAGAAGAGGAGATGAAATTGAAAAAGATACTAGTCTTTATTCTTTTGTCTTAACTTTATTTGACATGGTAGGAAGGTTAAAGGCCACCGATGCTGGCCGATTGCGTGCAGAATACAACCGTCTTGTTGAGGGGTTGGCACAAAGGGGGAACCTTCCGAGTATGTTGATTTGATGTGTGATTTATCCCTCCAAAGTCACATGCTACGTATTTGTGTGTACTCAGTGCATCACTAAAAAAATTATCTAATTTTCTTTGCAGTTGCTGATACCTGGTTCGCAAATCCAACCTTGCCTGAGGATATACTAAAAGAAGCTGTTCCTGGAAATATAAGGCGTGCCGAACATTTCTTATCTGTTCTACGCAGATTAGTCCAATATTTCAAAGGGAGACTGCTGGCAGAAAATGTAGAAAAGGAAGGACCGGTGACATTTGTTGCTTCTATCAATACACAAGTTGGAATCGATCAGAAAATGCTAAGATTTTGCTACGATCGGCTTCACTCGCTTTTGTTAACATTGGAGATAACAGACACCGATGAATTTTTACATATCCAATCGATTTGTGATTTGGCAACACTTGTTGGGACCTACACTCGAGGATTTTCTATTATTATTGAACCATTTGATGAGAGAATGCCACATATACCCGACCCTGTACTTCAGGTCTGCTTGTTTTTTGTTTTATTTTTGTTCGATAATTAAAATGTCTGGTATGCCTGTATTTTGATGATTTTTTTTTCTGTCGCAAGTTTGATGTGATCACCTTTCTGGTCCATCTATTGGCAATTATGATCTCATCTGCATATGCTGATTATTCCCATTATTTTATTTTCACTTTTCATTTATATTTTGCTTTATTTTTACCGTGGTATTCTATGCATACTTTTGAATTGATTTTCTTTCTTGTCATGCAGCTCTGTTGCCATGATGCTTCTCTTGCCATAAAGCCTGTATTTGAAAGGTTTCAATCGGTTGTAATTACATCTGGGACACTGAGTCCCATTGATCTGTACCCTCGCCTTTTAAATTTTGATCCCAAGGTTAGTCGAAGCTTTACAATGTCCTTAACAAGGGATTGCATATGCCCGATGGTTCTCACACGTGGCAGGTATATAATAAAAGACAGTGTATTTCTCAGTTTTTTCCTATTAACTCAAGTCATCAGTGGCATTTTATTTTCTCTCATGAAAAAATGTGCGCGTCCACTTTATTATAGTTTTCAATCAACTTACTTTTCAGTGATCAGCTTCCTGTGAGCACAAAATATGACTTGAGAAGTGACCCTGGGGTGGAAAAAAATTATGGGAAGCTTTTACTGGAGATGGTGTCTGTTGTTCCAGATGGAGTAGTATGTTTCTTTGTCAGTTACTCTTATATGGATGGGATTGTTAATAGTTGGCATGAATCAGGAATTCTGAAGGTACAAATGATTGGAAGTCATCCTTCACAATTGTTGGCTTCTTTCAAGTTAGTTGAAAACGCCACCTTGCCTTCATTCTGAAATTGATCGTATGTTGAATGAGTTGCAGGAGATAATGCAGCATAAACTTGTGTTCATTGAGACTCAGGATGTAGTTGAAACTACATTGGCATTGGATAATTACCGACGAGCTTGTGACTGTGGGAGAGGTGCTGTTTTTTTCTCTGTTGCCAGGTGACTTCTCCATCAGCTTTCACTGTAAAAATCGCAGTTCTTGCGTTGGTATTGGTTCAACTATACTTCCATGGACAGATCAATTTTTTTCCTGGTGAGAGGTGGGGAGATGGGATAAAAGTAGGATTGCAATAAAAAACGCATCTCAAGAAGTGATTTAGTTCATGAAACCATGATGATATTGGTCTAAAGATACTGAGAACTTCCGGTTCTAACGTGTCTTTGATAATAATATACCCTAAAAATCCTATTTTTATCAGCATTTATAAGTGCCTCAATACCCATGCAAGAGTTTATTTAGTATGAAGAATACAGTTCCCAGAGTTAACCAAGATTATCTGATTTCATCAAACTACTTACCAGCCAGTTTACCATCCTTGGCAAAATCAATCAAAACATTAAATTTTGTGAGTTCGCTCACTGAGCAATGCTCTGAGCAATATTTACCCCGTTTTGTTTCTTTTCTTAATGTGTTTAAAATTTTATTTTCAGGGGAAAAGTGGCTGAAGGTATAGACTTTGATAGGCATTATGGCAGACTTGTAATCATGTTTGGTGTTCCTTTTCAATACACATTGAGCAGGTTAGTTTCTATCTTGTTGCTGCTGACTTATGGGAGCAATCTTTTTTATTTGTTTTGTTATTTGATGACTATATGCTTATCCTCACTTTATTGAGGTTCATGCAAACGTATAAAATTACATACTTCATCTTTCCACGCGTATAGTGTTTATGTATATATGAATACATATGCATAAAATTATCCAAATCCAACTGTTATTCCCTCAGCAGTGCCCAATGCAAATTAACTCAGTGTTGCTTCTACCATCTAAGTGTTTCAATGCTGTATCAAGTCTGTCTGAATCTGGTTGTTGTCTATTTTTCAGCTGTTGACAACGTATCTTTCAGCTGTAAGTTACGAGGTTATCTTTGTCATGTCTTCTCTTTGCAGAGTATTGCTTGCGAGATTGGAATATCTGCGGGAGACTTTCCAGATAAAAGAGGGCGATTTTTTAACATTTGATGCTTTGGTACATTTTGACCGGAACTCCTGTTTATATTTGAGAAAATTCTCGTATGAAAAATGTATTGCTGAGGTACTTGTTGATTTATATTTAGAGACAAGCTGCTCAATGTGTGGGCCGAGTTATTCGATCCAAGGCAGATTATGGTATGATGATCTTTGCAGACAAAAGGTACGTATCTTCTTTCCGATCTAATAATAATGCTAGCAATATCAAAGGTGAGCAGTCCTGGAATTTCTTTATAAATACGAGCATCAAGTTAATTATAAAAATTCATATTTGTTCTGGGAAGTCAAAAACTTTATTTGCAATGAGCTTAATGACACTTGTGTTATCATGTGATCGTTAATTTATTTAGATATTTAATTGAATGGTTGCTTATTTGATTGTTTATGTATGTAGATATAGCCGTCATGACAAGCGCTCAAAATTACCCGGTTGGATACTCTCCCATTTGCGGGATGCTCACCTGAACTTGAGTACTGATATGGCTGTGCATATAGCACGAGAGGTACGATACCTATCGTATCAGTATCCCGCCGGGATACTTGCCCACTATTTCACTTTTACGTGGTTACATATATATTATCTTGGCGTGCAGTTCTTAAAGAGGATGGCTCAGCCATACGATAAAACCGGTGCCATTGGTAGGAAAACCCTTATGTCACAAGAGGACTTGAAGAAAATGCACTCCAACGGAGGTGGAATGTTTAGTTGACATACACGAGAAGCAAGTCAGTTCCTGAAATTTCGCAGTACTTTCAAATCAGCTTCCGTTAAAGTTATCTCCACAGTTTACTTCACTCTTCTTGTCGACCTTTACTTGATAAATGTAACTAGAGTGCAGTTTTGTCTGATTACAAAATGTGTTGTACTCGTATGTTTATAAGGGAGAAATCTCGAGCTTATACAGTACTCCAAATCGACTTGATCCGTGCCATAGCAAATATAACACGAACTCATCGACATTTCCTCCCCCAATTAAATTCATAGATGGCGTGCCACCAGAATCTTCCAAAATACTATATCCCGATTAACGATTAATCAGACTATATGTGGCGTTACTGACATATGCACGCTAATATAAGGTGCCAACTGCATTAAATTTACGTAACTACGATCTGTATATGAATAATGTAGGTGTAGCTCGACATTCTTACCGTCGGTACATTTAATCTCTCTATTGATATCAACTACACATCAATTATATTGTTGATTGCTCTTTTAACGTCCATGATACTTGCTCTTTTGCCCTTCACAGTCTCTTCAATCTGAGAACAAATTAAAGAAAGAATATTCACGCACCAGCAAAGACATTATGAACGATGTGTTCAAAGACTAACCTTAGCTCTAATGTCAGCAGCAAAGACGCCCTCGATGATGGTCGACTGCACCGCAGTCACCTCAATTCTATACTTCCGAAGCGTCTGCAACACATCCAGAAGCAACCCTTGTTTGTGCCGGCATTTAATCTCTACTAATGCATCACTCTCGATTATAGACACCTCTACTTGCACAAACCCCAGCTTGCTGGACTCCCCGGCATTGCAGCCATCACCACTAGTTCCATCCACAATCATCAGTTTCCTCTTAATATTGTTGTTATTAGTGTCCGCCTCCATGTACCGCGAATGTCTCTCAAGCTCTTGGATTTTCTTGCGCAGCTGTTTGACATACTCTATGGTGTCTCCAAGGATAGAAGCTTTATCCATCTTGGTGATGAATGGGACGAGGGATCTTAGAATGATGAACCGTTCGTTGAGTTTCTCTCGACGCCGTCGTTCGGCCAGAACGTGGTTGACGCTCATGAGCTGCTCATCCTGGTGGCAGCTGCTTCCACGTCTACTAGATTTGATGTGGAGAAATGGGACAGTGAAGAGCATGTACTTGAGCATCCATTGGGAGACACCGTTGTAGAGGCGTCGATCTCTTGCGGCGGAATATTTCGACAAGGCTGAGGAAAGGGTGGAGAAGGAAGAGTTGGGCCACCGTCCCGGTTGGTTTTGGAGGATTGTGGAAACTGTTCGAGGATAATGGGTGTCCTCCTGTGTTAATGAAGCGAAATCTGCATTTGAACTATCAAACCATGAAAATATCATAAAAATAAATACTCCTTTAGACACACGCACGAATTTATACAATGCATGGTAATAATCAATATGGTTACTTGGATGAGTTTGGTGAGAGCTGGAGGGACCTTGCAGAAATGGCCACCTGGGCACGTCGTCGAAGTCCAAATTCTCGGAGCCATCATCCGGGGATCCGAGCCGAATGTCCACGGCTACATCAAGACTTGTGCCACCTGGATTTTCAGTATTTCCAGCGCCGCCGCCTGCGTCCGAGCCTGGCTCAGCTTCGTGTTCGAATGCCAGGTCGGCGCGACCATATTCTGGTTCGTTCGGGGGCATCACAAGGACAGTGGACATTGACAAATGTCATCGAAAGCAAGCCATACAGGAATTGTTCAACTGAAAAAATTCAAACATAATTACAAAAAGTTTAATTTTAAGCAACTCAATCTATAATTTATAATTGCCGAAGTCAAATTTTAGTATTAATAGTTAATTTAATTTTACAAGTAAATATGTGAATCATATTATCGATTTACAAAGAAACCACACTGTGATACAATGTTCAAACAAAACTACAATTTAAGTCAATAGGAAGTCCTAAAAAATTTACTTTTATATGGTATATATATGTTTCATTAATAAATTTTTTAAAATTTTGACGATTAGTGGTTAAATTACTTGAGTTTTAAGTTGAACTGAATGGAGTAGATTTATAGCTATTTGGCCCTATACTTTTGAAGATTTAGGTTTCATGGGACATTGTTGGAAATATAAGTTTTAAAAAATAAACACAAATTAATAAATCTGTTTTATTTAAATCTTTAAAACCTGCATACCATCCTCGATCAATTCACACTAAAAAAAATCAGCATTGTTCTTAATGCTTCGACTATATTCATTTTTATACATTGGATTGGAGAATTCTTATTCTTCTACATATCAATACACATATAAAGCCAAAAGGGTGTCCAATTTCTTTATATATTTCAAATAAAAGAGTATATATATTTCTTTAGTATTATTTCCAATGTAATTACTACTATTAAAAACGTTTTATTAATAGTTTTAATATGTATGAGATAAAATAAAAAAACACACGTAAAATAAAACCTTGTTGTTTTGTCATTATTGAATAGCTATGGATTTCTAAAATCAACAAAAGTCTCTAAAAATCATTAAATTTCCATCATTGAATACACCCCATTAGTATTTGCTGTAAAATTTTGAACTTTTTAAATTCTTAGACTAAATTAATAAATTATAGCATAAAATTAATCAAGCTAAATAATTATAATATATACATATATTATATATATACAATTCAAACATAATTATGAAACAAAATGATGGCAGCAGAAATATACTGTCATTACCATTTGTGTTGTTCCAAGTTCTATTACTCCGTCCAGCAGAGGAATGCAAATCACAGTCTGATGAGCAACATATAAATGTTACATTAGCCACCGAGGTAATATATACATAATAACATATATATAGATATGACTTTGTTATCGTGTACACCTTATGGTGCATGTACCGTGCGTACTGCTTACGTGACAACCCATGATTAACCGTCTTTCCATTTCTATCTCCTCACACAACCAATAATGAGATGTCATGTAAGCGATACATATATGTGTGCACCATATGTCATGTAAATGTACGTGTGCACCATAAGATGTATACATTAACAATATAGTACGATTATCTATATATATATATATATATATACACACACGACTAACTAATCTACCTGTATTTTGGCACTCTTGCAAAACCGTAAATATTGAGTTGGAACATGCAAAAGAGAAGAGTTTGAATAAAATCAAAGTGCAATCAATGGATAACGAAAAACTAATGTATGAATCATAATGAACAAAAAAAAAAGATAAATAAAGGGTTCTATATATACCTTAGCAAGAATAGCTCTAGAAAAGTTTATGGGATCTACTTCATTTGCGCCTGAAAGCCACACATGCTGTCCATCTGAATATGCTCTTCCAGGTAATCTTACAATGTCAGAAGATCAAACGTAATTGATCTTGGGATTTAACATACGATGGCTTAATATTCTAGTGATCATGTAATTTTTGTTTTTTTATACATAAAGTGAAATGTTGTATGGAATATACAAAATGGAGAGGAAATAACATTGACCCGGACACAATTTAATCTAAATTTTTATAGTTCGAATATTGCATTTTATTGACACAACCACCAACTGCACCACAGAATTTAAGGAGGAAACAAGAGCACGAACTTTCATTCTCGTGCCCCTTAATTAGAGCAGTATTCATTCACTACTTTTCCCTAACAAGTATCACGACGTTCTCGAATTAGAAACTCGAAGTTATGAAAGTAATTTGGATCCTCAATTTAGGGACCACTTAATTAACCGACCACATATGTGCATGCACTGAATAAATTATCATCTCACATGGTATCATAAAGTCAGCCTATGCATACATATTATGTAAAATGCCTTTTTTTTTCCTGCCTAGAGAGGTGGCTTTGATTAATTGCGTAAAATGTTTTTTTTGTTTATGAAAAATTAGAGCATCACGTGAGTTTCCCTAAACTAACATTTTTCCTTAAATTTTACGTTTTATATGATAAAACCAGTAGAAGTTAGATTGTATAAATAGTGCTTCCCTAAATTAAGATAATGAAAAAAAGTATGGAGGAGGGAGAACATACAAAGATGATAAAAAAATGGTATAGAGATTGGATAAAAAATATTAAAAAAGAAAAGATATGATAAATTATAGAGAGTTTGATAGACATGTCTGTGAAGATGCGGACTACCTGCACCTGGACAGAAAGACCCTATAAGCTTCTCACTGTTCCCTGTGATTGGTAAATTATGTACTGAAAAGTGACTATCCAAATTTAAGTTTTGGATAAATAAATTGTGAATCATATGAATGATTATTAGGGTTTTTCAAAACAAGAAAACTCTACAACTTTTGCATTCAACAAATAATAATAAGAAAATAACATTAGTTGGACGATGCTTGTACACTATACTTGCAAGAATATTATTCAAGAATGGTTCACTCAGAAAAATCTAAAATTGGAGCTCAACCATCGTTCCATGATGAAAATGAAATATCAGAAGGGATTAATTAATTAGAGTGACTATTGACTAAAGAGATCATTCATTAGATCAGAGTGACTATAGAATCACATAAAATTTAATTCCTTACCCGACCTCCGGAGGAAATGAGAAAGAAATACACATCAAGTAGAACCATTCGGGATCCGTCAAGTCCTCCGGGGATAATGCGGTGGATGGCCGCCGTGACTGGAGGCATGTCTCACCGTCGGAGAGGGAATCATACAGTTCTTTAAGCTGCTGACTCCTCTGGAGTGTCGCCTCCTCCGTGCTCACCTCGGTCGGCTGCACTGTTTTTCTTGTTTTAATTGCTCCGTTGTAATATCCATCACTCCACACTAGAATTCTTCAACATTGCACCAAAAATTAGAGTATACATAGCATCAGCTTCAGAAGATTAATTATTCAGTTTGTACGTTATATTTACACACACAGGATAAAATAAAAAAAAGGTTAAAAATATAACGGATCTTATTAAATGAGTAAGTCATGATCAAAGTTATGTTTTCCCTAAAAAAATCTTTAAGTTTAATTTTCTGCTTCCAGTGCACGCACTTACCCTTGTCGACGGTCGAGTTGCCAGAAAATACTGTACGTCCATCGAACTGCTTGAACTGCCGCCTGCAGCATGCTTTGCAGCCGGCTCCTCTGCGACGGAGTAGCCATTTCAGATCGAAGAGGCGATTTTTCCGTGAGCTGTCATGTTGATGAGGACCAAGGAAGTCAAGAAAAAATGGCCAGGTTAGGGTTTCGAAACATTAGTTTAACAATTATATATTATTAGTTTTGGCATATATTATAAGAGTAGGTTAAAGTGGAATATGGGTTATAGTAGGAAATTATGTATATGGGATTTACATTAGTTTGAACGGTAGGTGACAATCGAAAATTTTTTCAGCAAGTGCCCGAGTATTCCATATATAAAGCCAAAAGGGTGTCCAATTTCTTTGTATATTTCAAATACAAGAGTATATATATTTCTTTACTATGATTTCCAATGTAATTACTACTATTAAAAATGTGTCATTAATAGTTTTATTATGTATGAGATAAAATGAAAATACATACGTAAATATACAATTAATTAATATCATTGAGGATGAGTAACTTTATGTATTGATTAAAATATTTGATCTTTAAAATCCAAACTAAAAGTTATATACATATGAATTGACTCAAATTAAGTGGAAATTCGTGAGAGTTATAATATAGGTTATTCTAAATTTCTAGTCAAATAACATATCTCATTCATGCCCCTATAGATATTATATTTACGTTTACACCACTAATCCCTTCATTTTAACTATAGAACTTTTAAATTTCCTGAAATATCTATTTGTTTTAGCTTTTAGATTTATATTTTGTTATATGTTAAAATATTTTACCATCTAATAATAGTATGTAATACCAAAATTTCGAATTAATGTCTTAATCCGTTTATACACGTTTTCTTCTTTCCAGCCATATTTCCATTTAATATAATATACTAAATTGAGTTTTTGTAATATATTTTTTCTCCTGAGGATTATTGTTATCTTATAATAGCATAATGAACTTAGCACACACAATGCATGTATATTATCAGTAATACTATATTGATCAGAATTCCTTAAGGTAGATGTTGGGATTGGATTGAATGATATTTTGAAAGAAAGGATCTGATTATTTGACGGATTTGAGGAAGGCAATTAAAATTACATATATCTATGCATGGTATATCTGAAATTCACCACAATTACTATTACAATATTTTTATTGTGATACCAAATGAATTTGAAAAACTCACTTAAATTTTGTTAAATTAAAATAATTCATAATCGTGTACGTATTGCACTGCAATTTATCCAAAATAGCCTTTTATCAGTTATTTGGACAAAAAAGGAATTTAAATTTCATGTTCTTAATAGTGTATTGTTCAAAATTACTACACAATTTAGTATTTGCTGTAAAATTTTGAAAATTTTAAATTCTTAGACTAAATTAATAAATTATAGCATAAAATTAATCAAGCTAAATAATTATAATACATACATATATTATATATATACATTTCAAACATAATTATGAAACAAAATGATGGCAGCAGAAATATACTGTCATTACCATTTGTGTTGTGCCAAGTTCTATTACTCCGTCCAGCAGAGGAACGCAAATCACAGTCTGATCAGCAACATATAAATGTTACATTAGCCACCGGGGTAATATATACATAATAACATGTATATAGATATGACTTTGTTATAGTGTACACCTTATGGTGCATGAACCGTGCGTACTGCTTACGTGACAACCCATGATTAACCGTCTTTCCATTTCTCTCTCCCCACACAACCAATAATGAGATGTCATGTAAGCGGTACATATATGTGTGCACCATATGGAATATACAAAAAGGAGAGGAAATAACATGACCCGGACACAACTTGTTTTTAGATATTTGATGTTTCACACCGATTCACGCATATCGTTCGATTATGTGATTATCGGACATTCGACGGGCTCATATATAGATGATCAAATCGGTAAACTTTTGAGAAATATCGGGATCAGCTCTAGAATATATTAAGAGTAAGTATGTGTTTGGACAATTATTTTATAAAAAAAAAATTTTAAATTAAAAAATATTAGATAATATTTTAGAAAATGATTATAATTAAGAAATAGTATTAAAATAGCATTTCAATGATTAATCTAACAAAAAAAATTTAATTGATTATTCGCATAAAATTTACCTATATTTTGTATTCTAAAAACATTATAAAACATCTTTCACTGGTTTTTCAAAAAGTGTACTTCAAAACTATTTTTTAAAAAATATTTTTCAAAAACATTTTATAAAATCTTGTCCAAACACATACTTTTAGTTTTTTAAACTTTAAAAACACTAAAAACGATATTATAAAACGTGTCCAAACGAAGCCTAAACAATTTTACACATAAAGTGAAATATTATATGGAATATACAAAAAGGAGAGGAAATAACATGACCCGGACACAACTTAATCTAAATTTATAGTTCGAATATTGCATTTTATTGACACAACCACCAACTGCACCACAGAATTTAAGGAGGAAACAAGAGCACGAACTTTCATTCTCATGCCCCTTAACTAGAGCAGTATTCATTCACTACTTTTCCATAATAAGTATCACGACGTTCCCGAATTAGAAACTCGAAGTTATGAAAGTAATTTGGATCCTTAATTTAGGGACCACTTAATTAACCGACCACATATGTGCATGCACTGAATAAATTATCACCCTCACAGAAACATAAAGTCAGCCTATGCATACATATTATGTAAAATACTTTTTTTTTTCCTGCCTAGAGAGGTGGCTTTGATTAATTACGTAAAATGTATATGGGATTTACATTAGTTTGAACGTTAGGTGACAAGCGAAAATTTATTCAGCAAGTTCCCGATTTTAAAAAATCTCATCAGTTATATGTCTCTCACAATGTAAATATGTGCGTGTACATCGCAGGTGGTGTTGTATAGATGCATACCGGATCACAATCACATTCATGTCATGTCCTAAGAAAAATTAAAATACTCATTGAAAAAACACTCATGTTTTTGGTCAAACTATGAAATTATATCAACATTCTAGATATTCGGGATAAACGCCGTTAGAATCGAATACTTATCATTAGATCAAAAGATATAGATATACGTGACAGCACAGCGTGCACCTTATGTACGTTGTGGTTGGACTGTTAGACATATGAGTTCGAAGTAAGATGTGTATCTAAATGTTGGTGTTGTTTCATTTCCCTTAAAGATTCGTTTTACCCATTACCCCATTATCGGACCTATCGTAGCAGATATATTATTACTCGTTTCTGTCATATACTTTGATAGTTCACAGATCAAGCGACGCAACGTCATCTCATCCTAATATTTCTCACTCATGCACGTTTAATTTAACAACTAAAAATAAGACAGTAGAAAATAATCAGTTTGACATATTATGTAACAATAATTAAGAGATTCTGCGTATTTGGTCAGGAAATTTTTTTGGATTTTGTTGATATTTAATCCTCAAATATATAGGAACAAACAGAGATTAAAAATTGAATAGATTACATTAACCGTCAACCAAAAAATCATATTCTTAAATTCTCCTGAAATAAATTTAATGCCAAGAAGTATAAGGTGCATGCAAATTGTATTACCATTATATGAAATTCTTGACTCAAACTGGACCGATGTGTAATATTGACCAAGTTTCATCAGGCCAGATTAACAGCACTGAGAATCTGTGACCAGCCTGCCAAATGTTGGGCCAGCCCAAGTTGCTCTGACCTCATCTATGTCCCTTTTAGTTGGATAGCATTGAAAACTCAAAAGGCCCGATTCTTGTTGATATAAGACAAATTCCAGCGACGAGCGAGGAATCCAATGTCCTTAACAAAGCATTGTTAAGCCTGCGACCATTTATATGTTAGTGAAAACAGAAGCGGATAAGAAAAATGAGCACTTTTACCCGAGATTTCGCCGTCGTAGCCCTCTTGCTATCCCTATCCCACACGGCAACCTGTGCACCCAACACTAGAGCCAAACTCGTGCAGTGCAATTCCGGGACATACTCGGAAGGCGACCCTTTCGCAATCAGCCTCGCCTATGTTCTTGCAGAGTTAGAGGATGCCACGCCCGCGCGGCAAGGCTATGATTTCCGCAACGTTTCTCCGTACCCGAATGCGTTTGCCTACGGCCATGCTGCTTGCAATCAAACGCTGGCGAGCCCCGACTGCGCCGCCTGCCTTGCCGCTGCCAAAACGTCGGTTCTTGGCGCCTGCGACGGAAGGATCGGGGGCCGATCGGTTCTGTATGATTGTACTGTCAGATATGAACAGTACCCTTTCGATGATTGATTTGATTGGGTTCTTATGTGCGATTGGTTTTCCGGGATTTGCCGAGTTGATTGAACTTATTTTTGGGTCCCCCATTCGATGTAATAGTTTTAGTTATCAGTCGCTAAAAAATAAGCAATTCTTGATATCACCCGTCTATCTTTAATATGAATTTCTAAGATATTTGAACATTTAGCTAATTTATATATTTTTACCTTTTTTTTAATCAAACCCTTCGAAATTTTAGATTGGCATTGAATCAATCTGTCTTGAGACTGATATAGAAACAAAATTATGTTAGTGGAGAAATATAAAATGGCGGAGGCTCAACAAATGGAGGATTGGGGGTATTAAGATGGTATACAGTTTAGTTACGTCGAAAAGTCAACTGATCTGAGAAAATAAATCGATAATGCGTTATTTGTTTCAAGGACTTTATCATATTTATATTTAATATTGCAGAATAAATTTTCTGAAAAAATGAATGAAGATATATGTATCGTATTAAAAAATGTTAAGTAAACCTCTGACTTATAATTGAATAAAAGAAGACCTGTTGCTCCATATAATCTCCTATTAAAGTGAATTACATTTTTGTTTACATGTTAATGTAATGTATCATACTCAAATTGTGAATCCAAATGTTCGTATCTCAATAAATTGACAATATTTAATGTTGGAGTAGACATCATGTTTATACTCATGAGACGATTCGATCAAATTTATATTATAATACTCTTAGTGTAAAAAATAATACCTAAGATATAAGAACTTATACTTTTTAAAAGCTGAGACAAATTTGTAAGAATGTTCAACCAATCTTATATTTATGATTAAAAGTAATATATTTTCAAGGGTGTAATCTATATATGCTGAGCGATGGCCTCACATTTAATGTTGATCTTGATAGTACCAACGCCTACAAAACATATGTAAGTAGATCTACTGTTAGATTAATACCTAGGTGCCTCTTTCAAATCTTATATATACCGGCTGACAATACCAAGTAAACTTGCCATTGCCCATTACGTTTATCAAAATCAGTTCGCAGGTAAAAGAAATTGAAATTAAAAAAGAGTGCATAAGAATACGACCTTATTGAAAACCGATTTATAGGGAAAAAAGGAAAAACAAAAAGGATTTTCATTCATAGCTGAAACCATATATGAAACGGTCCAAAACATGGGAGCATTACCCGATGGGTCAAAGATATATATTATATATATATACCACTTGATTTCGTTGCTGCATCAAAGAAAGAAGAAGGGATAGAGTATATAGAGAATGGTTTTGCCTGAAACACCCATTTTCATGACGATCCCACTATTAATTTGCATAGCAGGCCAATTCTTGGTTGCTCAAAGCGAGCCAAACACGAGTGTCAATCTCCTTTGGTGCAATCTCAACGGCTACTCGCAAGAAGAAGTGTACGCCAGCAGCGTGGCCGATGTTCTTATGGATTTAGTGAACGTGACTCCCAACCTTAAAGGCTTCAAGTACCGCACCGTCGCCGGCAATGCCCTGGCAGTCTCCTTCGGCCACGCCACTTGTAACGAGGCTCTGTCCAATGTGGACTGCGCCGACTGCCTCTCGGTGGCCAAAGACGCCGTGACTACCGGATGCCGGAACAGCGTTGGCGGTAGGATGGAGTTGGTTGATTGCGGGATCAGATATGAGAACTATCCTATCTGATCATCAAAGTTTGTGAGATCGTTGCTCAGTATACTTTTGTAAGTTGAGTCATTAATCTTGTTGACTAACTATATTTTGATTCAGAACTTCGTTGTTAAGAATGATCAATGAAAAGGATACCAAATTAATTTGAGAGTGCACTTTTAGATCTCTTGTTCATGTAATTGTATCCTTATCTATTGTTCCTTCTACTGTTATCAAACCTCCATGTACCCAGATCTTACTTTCAACTCATTTACTATTATACTACTATATCATTCCGTAGAGCAAAAATTTATCTTCTAATCGGAAATTATGTCGAAACAAATGCCATCATTTAATTTTATGACATTTTCTAAAGTCAGATTTATGTTCTAAAATAACATTGGATTGTTTGCTGTAATTGGCCCTTATTACTAATATTATTATTTATTCTTCATTGACTTTGCCCAAATCAGATCTATTCTTTGGTTAATATTATTATAAAATAATAATGAAAACCTAATACCAGATCATGAGAAGGCCCCGATAACGTTGCTCTTTGTTGAAGGGAATGAAAACGTGGTAAGCACTTGAATAAATTAAGTATCAGATTGTAAATGAACATATTTTATATCGATAAACGGATGTCTCCATATTATTCAATAATAAAAGAAACGTTGACTATTTATAACAATGCATTTATTTAACCCCAAGTGTTCATTCCATTGTATAGTCTACGCAGCATTGAGATCGACCAGTAACTATATATATCCCCATATGAAAAATCATAGGTGGCTTATACAAGACTTAGCCTTATAAAAATTACTTCAAACCATTAACTTTATATCAAACAGCTCATAACTATATGTCCAAAATTATCTTGATCCTTTGTTCTTGCACTTTGGCTTTTGGTCGTGTTTCTAAAAATAGCCGGCCATCTTAATAAAAGAATTACCCAAGTTGGGAATATTCTGTTTGAATATTATCCCATAGAAATAGGTCATAATATTGTTTAATTTACCCTTGAGCAATATGAATCTATAATTTAGTCACACATATACTCATAGGATTTCTTCATTGTTTGAGATCGGCTACTATAAAATAATGGTTGATTCATAAGGTATAGTTATTTATGCTGTGTACTAGGAGTTCGATGAAAGATTAGTCCTAAGTAGGGTGAAACAGGTTTGTACAGAAAATAATATAAATTAAAGTCCGCTATAAGCGAAAGAAGGGGACATTATTGGGTTAGCCATACCTTCACATGTTTCCAGCGATTCACATGACATCATCAAATGAGGATATTGCTTTCAACTTTCCATAACATTTTTTGAGTTTTTTACTTATACGTTTGTTATCGTCTCATCACTAAGGAAAATCATGTTGAATCTACTCATATTAAAAGTAGGGGATCACAGGGGCGTTTCTTAGAGTGGGTTAGACCGGGCTTCAGCCCAGTCTTTATAGTTATAATATATATATATATATATATGATTGAGCTTTTGTTTATTTTAGCTAACCCACTCGAAGCCCAGTCTAGTCTAACTCTTATTGATGTTCTATATATATAAGATTGAACTTTTATTTATTTTAGCCTACTCACTCAATTATTTATCCAGCCCTCAAAAATAAAAAATCCTAATTTCGATCGTGCGGGACCACGATTGAAATTTAACAATAAAGAAATTAAAATTACGAATAAACAAACATACGGAACTAACATTCTAATTAACTAGCATCCTATCGACAAAAGCAACCTGACACTCCTAGGCGCATGAAATTATATGGTACTCGGTGAGCGATAAAATAAAATAGAATACTACACACTTGGACTGAAGAATTTGGATTCACTCAATTTGTTTCGATAATCATCTTTTCACCTCAAGGTATTTTCTATTCAAAACAAGACATTTTAAATCTCTGTTCGTATACGATACATGAAATCTTTTTAAATCTACTCTGAAATAGAATCATTCCACTCCAACCACTGCCTCAATGATGTCCAAACAAATAAAAAATTTTGACGCTTGGCCTTACAAGATACATATAAATATGTACACATGATCCAAAAATGGCACGTCCAGACATGCGTGTGTTTGTCTATATAAACAATCTCGTTGCACTGCAACAATTTTAACACAGAGAGAATGAGTAATCGAGCTAATTATAGTTTGACGGCAGTAATCACATTGATGATTACACTGCTTGCGATATCTCCTCCTTCGGTGAAGAGCCGTCCGAACACCACAGTGAAGAGCATTTTCTGCAACGCATATACTTTTGCGAAAACCGACCCCTTTGGGAAAAGCGTGGCCTATGTTTTGGCTGAAGTAGCGAGTGTGACGCCTTCGATACAAGGCTACGATTACTACGCAGTCTCTCCTTATCCCACAGCCATCGCTTATGGGCATGCAACTTGTAGTGCGAAGCTGCACCGTTCACAGTGTGCAAGTTGCTTGGTTGCTGCCCGAGGTGTTGTGTCCAGCAGCTGCGTCAATCGCATCGGCGGGCAGGTCACGATGGTTGATTGTTTCATTAGGTACGAGAACTACGAGTTCGCCTAGATTTCAAATGGTTCAAGTCACATGATATGAACGAGACCGACGCCGGAGACGGTGGTTGCGCATGTTCACGAATTATATATATGTTTGATTTGATGTTGATTTGTATTGTTTCATCGTGAGTGAGTTCCGTTGTTCGCATTATGAATATTTGGTAACTACTTGCTTATGATTCAAGCACCACTTTTAAAAATTTCACGCTACTTTAGGATGAGGCAATGTCAACAAAGCTCGGATCGGAGGGTAACAACTCAACTTTGAAAGACTATACACATAATATGAAGATAAATGATGCATCGGGAATGCTATAAAATGATATTAAAGTTTTATTGTAAGAACCGATTTAAAAAATAAACAGAAAAAAAAAAACAAAAGGCGAAACGTACAAACAGAAAGTCATCTTCGGCTTCTCTCCCCTGTTTCTCATATTCCGGCCGCCACCTTCCCGGTCAGATTCCGGCCAACTCAACACCATAAAAATTAAAATAAATATATATTCAAAACCTTTTCGACGAGACCTACATTTGTAGACCGCTTTTGCCCGGAAATTTTTGACCTTTCTTGGCAATGTTAATGGCCATCGCCGCCGTGGCTTGTTCTTGCTGGAGTCGGAATGTTGAGGTCCGGGAGGTTTAGGTAAAACCTTGTTTCCGGCCTTTATTTCGAAAGTTTGGATTTGTGATTAGTGGACTACTGATATTAATTACAATTTCAATTATAAATGAAAGATTGACTTCGAGTTCAGGTATTCATTCGACTTTTGAAACTAATTATAAATTCTAACAAAGGAATATAATTATTGTACTGTATTATTGGTGATTGGATAAAATGTTGTTTGTACATGTTGAATAGTAACTAGGAATTAGTTTGGATTCTTGACCGTGAATTTGAAAAAAAAATAAGAATATTGTGAATTTTGAAGAATAAATATAAATTGAACGATTATAGAAAATTTAAAAGTTTATCGCTTGATCTCATTTGGCTTAATAATATAATGCGACAATAGACCTAAGAAATAGGTGATTTTAGACATTTTAATCGAATAATATTATTCGAGGAATTATAGTGCATAAAGAACGAAAGTTGAAATATAAGTTGAAGTTAACTATTACTTGAGATTTATTTTATTTAAGTTGAAATGTTCGACATAGTCATGCATGTGATTGTGTATGATTTATTTGATATCGTTGAATTATGTAATATAATATGTCGACTTGCATACCATCAGTTGATAATTGATGTACAAAATAAAATAAAATATTTCTTTTGTCAACAACATTTTAATTTAGTTAATAACATTAATGCTACTGAACACATCATATTAAATTTATATGTCTTTGATAACTGTGTATATTTCAGTTGAGATCTGTATATAATATGATGTGTGTCATGAGGATTTATGGACACTTCGATTCGGTCCGGGTTAGGTAGTTGCTGGCTTTCGAATGTGGAGCCATACCCCATGGCACGATTCACTGAGGGTGAACCAACTCGAGCATGATATGAAAGTTATATCGATTTTTTGATTTCTGATATCTAGAGATCTTGTACATGTATATGCATTGCATTCATTCGCGACAATATTCAATTTCTATTACTCCGATTAATGACTCCGGAAGGACTGTCGTGTATTTTGTGTGTGAACATGGCAAGTAGTACAAAATGTTCTACTTCAGACATTAGAGAGGAGGCTTACCAGAGCTCTTTGAGAGTGGGCTCATCTGTTTTTGGTACATAATTGTGTAGTTATCTCACAGATAGTATATGTCCATATTTTAGAGTTGGTTTTGTGCCGGACAATGCCCCGAGTAGCTGTAATATGTTTTTATTAAGCCCTGTCAGTTGTATGTTATTTTGTTGAGATTTTGTTGTTATTGTCTTTTGTTTGCATTGAATTTATTGTTATGGTTGTTAAAAATATATATGTGTTATGTCGAGTATATCAGTTTTCTAGTATGTTCTATTTGTAAAGAGAACATGCCGAAATTTATCGGGCCAAACACGAAATTTTAACTCAATTTCCCATTATTTATTAATTAATCTTAACTACAGGTTAATATAATATGATTAGATATGAGGCCCTCGCATTTATTATTCTGAAAATGATTTTTATCATAAATTAAGAACAAATGTTAATATGTGACCGCATATAGTTAATATTATACATCCAATCAGTAGCTTCGTCATTTGTCACTATTGTATTCTGTCGCCTATAACAAGCCGTCCGTATAGCTCGATTAAAATGACCCAAGTTTAGGGATGTTGTAAAACTACTTATTTCATTATTTCTTTCTTACTATATATATCTTTCGGACTTAAATGAGGAAAAGGCAACTCAATACTCTGCGAAATTTTTGTTGAAATTTTCTTGTTTTCTTATTCATATATAGACACGATAATTATGTTCACAAAACAGAATGTTTTTGTGCAAGCCATCCTTTTCAATTCCAAATAAATGAAAAGGTGAATTAGTAATTGTTTGTGTTAATTTAGCGAATTACTGGACGTGTCAGGCGCTCAAGCGCCAATTCGTGTGAAAACTGTAAAAAATTTAACTTCTAAAATCAAACGAGAATAAGAACTAAATTTGATCGTTAGTTCTAATATCCTAAACGATATGACACCAAAAACAAAAAGAATTAAACTGAAATTGATAAGAATAAATTTCTGACATGATTTGTATTTTCAACAAAATGTAGGAAATTTACAGTTGATAAAAATTATAAAACTGGAGATTGAAAGCTGTGCTTGAATATAGAAATACTAATTGAAATTGAGAAATTTTGATTGCTGAGTTCTTGCAGAGAATTGTGCAGAGCTTTTTTTGTGCAGCATGTGTTGATGATTCTTGATTGTTGTTTCTCGTCCCTTTTATGGCTTCATGGGGAGTTTTCTCACGTTTGCAAGTCTTGGCCCACGTTTCACTAGCTTTAACTGTTGTTGGCGCTCACATTGCTCCTTCTACGGACTGGGTTTTAATTATCACTGGGCCTGGGTCTTTTGTCGAGTCCAGCTTAGTTTGGGCCTTTCCATTGGGCTTGTATTATTGTGACGCCCCAATCCCCATGGGAGTCACGAGATCAAGGAAAAAGGAAATAAAAGGAAAATAGAGGGGCTGAATAATAAATAGAACAAGCTGTATTGCCTTGTTCATAAAAAAATATCAAAGTACAACCATTGGCGCCATAAAAATAAAACCAGACTTCATTTCAATTTCAAAGTACAAAAAGCGAAGTCGCGATATTACAACTACTGAACTCTACTTGAATTCATCTTTGTTGTAACAGATCTCAATACAGATTTGACTAAGATCAAAGACAACAAAAATAGCTAAATACTAAATGAACATCGCGGAAACGCAGGCCTTCGATAAACACTAACACGTCACTGCTGGTTCAAACTCCACCTCCCACTTGCTCCGACGCCGACTCACCTGCACCAAGAAAGCTAGTGAGCCTAGGGGCTCAGCAAGCAAACTGAGAGTAACAAGCACAAAATGCAGATGTAAAACATAAGTCGCCACAATTTTAAAAGAAGTCATAGAACATCATTCATCATAACTCTTGTTCTGGAAATAAATTCAAATTCCAGCGTTACGTCTTCTTTAGACTTATGGCTCAGAAGCTCTACTTAGGTCCCATATGGCTACTGATATCAGTTTCAATATGGTGAAATTCTCACCCAATATGAAGGGGCAACTGACCCTCTCGTCTGTTGCTCACCCTTCCCATAAGAACCGTCTGTTATCTAAGCCATAATTTCTTAAATTTGAAACTTTCTTCCTTAAAACACATACTGGGCAAAAACAAATCTTAACATTGGGGTTCACTTCATTTTAAAACTCATACTTCCTTCGAAAATCGTTTTACTGAGCATCCAGCTGAGACATAGGAAATCAGCAGTTGGGGTAAATTCAGTTGTTGGGAAGAAGACCAGCTGATGTGAACATTAGATCAGTCGATGTGTACATATCGGTGGTCAACACAATTAATTTGGTCAACGGAGTAACAGTAGATCAACCAGTCGTTGGTTCAAGAACAACCGATCGTTGGGTAAAGGGCGGTCAGCAGATGAAAGAAAACCAGCCGATGGATGTAAATCGATAGTGAAATACTTAAGGGAAAGAAATCAGTCGCAAGAGAAACCAGTCGCAAGCAACAGTAACCAGTCGCAAGCGAAACCAGTCGCAAGCAAGCGGAACCAGTCGCAAGCGGAACCAGTCGCAAGCAAGCGGAACCAGTCGCTGGTTATGAAATACAATAGGAACAGTAAACCAACTGATGATTATGAAATACAATAGGAACAGTAAACCAGCTGATGATTATGAAATACAATGTCACGAACAACATCCACAGTATCATAATTCACCTATCAAACCAGACTTAGTTCTGGTTCGGTTAGCACTTCCAACTTCGTGGAGTCAAATTCGAACGCTATCATTCACCAGAGAAAAGAAGAACATCATAATCTCTATGAGTTGAAAATCTGAAATGCTCAGCGTTTTAAAATCAACATCAAATTCGTAAAATATATTTGAGTTCCAAACATAAACCACTGTGAACCCGAACATTAAACATACGCTATAATATCAACCAAAACTTGAGCAAAGGATGATATTAACATAGCTTAAGCAAGAATCACGAAATGAAGCGAGAACAATACATAAGCTTTCATGGCTTAGCAAGAATCAAATTTACTTGCCTCAATAAGAATGAATCACGAGATACAGCAGATCACGAACAGAGAGTCTTCCCAAGCGCAACGATGAGCTTCCTATTTTCTTTGATGCAAAAATGGATATTTTCTTGCAAAGGAATTAACTTATAGTCCATGTACCATAGGCATGGGAGTCTGATTTGTAACAGGGGAAAAACACTCAAGTAGGCATGGTAAACCAGGCGTACTTCAGAAAATTTTACTTAAAATTCCCTGTCACTGTTTTGATTTGTAAATGTACTACACAAAATCTGAAATTTAACCATTCTCCCATCCAAAACCATTTTGTTTGTAAAGTTTGAAAATAGCTTGGCTACGCTCGGGTGACAACTGATCGGGCCCCTGTACCTTATGAAATCTAAGAAATAAGAAATCGGTTACTTAGGCAATAAAAAAAAACTGCTGAAATCTGAAATTATAAATGGATCCTCAATATATAAGGATTAAAATTTGTGGTCCTATGGATTTTGGGGCACTACAACTCTACCCACCTTATAAAAATTTCGTCCTCGAAATTTACTTACCGAACAAATCTGGGTAACGACTATGCAAATCAACTTCTGTTTCCCACGTAGCTTCTCGTTCGGTTTGATTCGACCACTGAACTTTAACCATTGGGATGCTACGGTTCCTCAGTTTTCTAATCTCTCTCAGGAGGATCTTCTCTGGTCTCTCTTCGCAGCTCAAATCTGGCGTTAAATGAACTGGTTCAGCAGTCAATATGTGCGATGGGTGGGGAACGTACTTTCTCAAGGCTGATACATAAAATACATTATGCACTGAGGATAGATGCGGCGGTAGTGCTAATCGATAGGCCAATGTTCCTACTCTGTCCAGTATCTCGTAGGGACCTATATACCTGGGACTCAATTTTCCCTTCTTTCCAATTTTCCCTTCTTTCCAAAACGCATCACTCTCTTCATTGGAGCTACTTTCAAAAAGACGTGATCACCAACTTCAAAACTTAATTCCCTTCGTCTATTGTCCGCATAGCTCTTTTGTATGCTTTGAACAACTTTCATTCTTTCCTTAATTTTTCTCACAACATTCACGGTGTGCTCCACCAAATCTGGTCCTAGACCATCTCGCTCTCCTATCTCATCCCAATAAAGAGGCGTTCTACACTTGCGTCCATAGAGAGCTTCGTATGGTTTCATCTGGATGGAAGCTTGAAAACTGTTATTGTACGCAAATTCCACCAATGGTAGTTTCAAATCCCAACTTTCTGAGAAATCTATAATACATGCTCTGAGTAAATCCTCCAAAATGTGGATCACTCTTTCTGATTGTCCATCGGTTTGGGGATGAAAGGCTGTACTAAATGTCAACTTGGTTCCCAAAGCTCGATGCAAACTTTTCCAAAATGCAGATGTGAACTTGGAATCCCTATCAGATACAATCGATACAGGAACACCATGAAGTCTGATGATCTCTTTCACATACAACTCTGCATATCTGCTTACATCGTAGGTTGTCTTCACCGGCAGGAATTGGGCAGATTTCGTAAGTCTATCTACAATGACCCAAATAGAATTATAACCTTGGGCAGTTCTAGGCAAACTAGTCACGAAGTCCATGGCAATACATTCCCACTTCCACTCTGGAATAGGCAACGGCTTCAACATCCCTGCTGGTCGCTGGTGTTCAGCTTTACTTGGGCGGCCTTATCCTCATTTTGACGGCCCAATCGACTAGGAACATGTTCAGAATACACAGCGACTATTAGATGTGTTCCATGATAGTCGTCATACCCACTATCACATCTAACATGCGCTTAAGTGCATTCTGGTCTTTACTCAACACAATTGTAAATCATTACAAACATAATGAAAGTAAAGAATGCCATATAAGAAAATGCGAATTTCTACTTAAAGCATCAGCAACCACGTTAGCTTTACCTGGATGGTAGCTGATCGTGCAGTCGTAATCTTTCACCAATTCCAGCCATCTCCTCTGCCTCATGTTCAATTCCTTCTGGGTGAAGAAGTATTTCAGGCTTTTGTGATCTGTGAATATTTCACATTTCTCCCCATATAAATAATGTCTCCAAATTTTTAAGGCGAACACAACTGCTGCCAGCTCCAAATCATGAGTGGGATAATTCCTTTCGTGATTTTTCAACTGCCGAAAGCGTAGGAAATTACTCTACGATCTTGCATCAAAACAGCTCCCAATCCCAACTTCGACGCATCTGTATAGATGACAAATTTCCCTTGATCGGACGGCATTGTTAACACAGGAGCTTCAATCAACGCCTGCTTCAATTGTTCAAAGCTGGTTTGGCAGTCAGGGGTCCATTCAAATTTGCTCAACTTCCTAGTCAGCGAGGTTAAGGGAACAGATATCTTCGAAAATCCCTTAATGAAACGTCTGTAGTAACCAGCTAGGCCCAGAAAACTCCTAACCTCAGCAACTGAAGTTGGTATTGGCCAGTCACGAACGACTTCCACCTTAGATGGGTCTACTTCCAATCCATCTTTGGATATAATATGCCCGAGAAAAGAAACATTTTCCAACCAAAATTCACACTTGCTAAACTTGGCAAACAGCTGCTTGTCTTTCAAAATCTGAAGCATCGTTCTCAGGTGGTTTGCGTGCTCGATTCTGCTCTTGGAATACACCAAAATATCGTCAATAAACACAACTACAAACTGATCTAAGAAAGGTTGGAAACTCTGTTCATTAAGTCCATAAAGGCTGAGGGAGCGTTAGTGAGTCCGAAGGGCATCACCAAAAATTCGTAGTGACCATATCGAGTTCTAAAAGCTGTTTTTTAGATGTCTGCTGGTTTTATCTTCAATTGGTGGTAACCATACCTCAAATCAATCTTAGAGAAAACTATCGATCCCTTCAACTGATCAAACAGGTCCTCAATTCTAGGCAAAGGGTATTTATTCTTAATTGTCAACTTATTCAACTCTCTATAGTATATACACAGCCTAAGACTCCCGTCCTTCTTCTTGACGAACAAAACAGGGGCTCCCCATGGTGAAGTACTCGGTCGAATAAAGCCCTTGTCTAATAGCTCTTGTATATTGTCAACTTATTCAACTCTCTATAGTATATACACAGCCTAAGACTCCCGTCCTTCTTCTTGACGAACAAAACAGGGGCTCCCCATGGTGAAGTACTCGGTCGAATAAAGCCCTTGTCTAATAGCTCTTGTATTTGCTCTTTTAATTCTCTCATCTCTGATGGATCAAGACGATAGGGTGGTCTAGAAACGGGGGCTGCTCCTGGCACTAAATCAATTGCAAACTCCAATTCTCTATCAGGTGGCAGTCCATAAATGTCTTCTGGGAAGACCTCCGGGAATTCGCTCACTACTTCAACATCTGAGAGTTGGGGCTTGCTAGATATTGCTAAAGATTATAAGCTTATCAAGAATCCTACTCCCCCTTTTTGCAAACAACTACGGGCTTTAAGAGCTGAAATAATTCGAGGGATTTTACACATCTGGCTAGCCTCGAACGTGAACCAGTTTCCGCTTGGAGGTTTTACCACTACGGTTCTAAGCTTGAAATCTATCACGACCCCGTATTTGGTCAACCAATCCATTCCTAAAATCAGATCAAACTCAGGCATAGGTAAAACAATCAAATCAGCAGTAACTAAATGTCCTTGAAGCCTAAGTTCTAAATTGCGAAACAAATCATGAGATATCAACTCTTCCCCAGAGGGCACAGTCACACAAAATCCCATAGTCGACTGGTCGGGTTTAACAGGTAATTTCTTAGAAAAGTCTGCTGCTATAAAGGAATGCGTCGCACCTGAATCTATTAGAGCTAAAGAAGGAATTCCAGCGATCAAAATATTACCCGTAGCCACTGTGGAATCTGGATTGGCTTGCTCGGTTGTCATGACATAAGCTCTGCTGGTCACCATCTGCTTTGATTTAGGACAGTCCTTAATAACATGCCCTGGCAATCCACATCTATAACAAACATTCTGTCCCTTTCTACATGGACCAGGGTGGTTCTTCCGGCACTTGGGACACTGAGGCTTGTTTCCAACTGCTGAAATCGCACTAATGGGTTGCACAACCAAAGGTTTCTGCTCCTGAGGCTTTTGTTCCTGTGACCTCTGCTGATTCTTGTATGATTTCTTGGGTGGTCGCTGGTCTTTCTGTTGGAAAGCCTGCCTCTTCAGTTGTCGCTCCTCCACAACTGTTTTCCAATCCTGATCAGCTCTTAGAGCCTTGTCTACCGCTCCTCGATAATCTTTTGGTTCTACTAGTCTCACATCATGCCTGAGCGCTGGTTTTAATCCATCGACAAAATGTCGTAATTTCTCCTTAGGATCAGCTCCAATCAATGGTACAAAATAACATCCACGTTCGAACTTTCGAACATATTACTGGACAGTCATGTCCCCTTGCTTGATCATCAAAAACTCTCTTTTCAATTCAGACCTCTTATCCTCTGTAAAATATTGTTCAAAGAACACCCGCTTGAATTCTTCCCAGGGGAGGTTTGTTACATCTACGGTAAGCTTTGCTCCTTCCCACCAGAGCATCGCATCATCTCTCAACATATAAATTGCACATCTGGATCTTTCTAAGTCAGGCGTCTGGAGATACTCAAATATCACTACCATTGATTTAATCCAGCTTTCGGCGACAAACGGATCTGTTGTGCCGCTAAACTCCCTTGGCTTCTGTCTTCGAAATCGTTCTTGAGGGTCATCGTTGCTAGGTCCTCTACTGCTGGAGGATTGGCCATTGCCTCTACCCTGCTGTTCTACCAGCAACCTTAGAAGCTGGGCAATACTAGCGTTACTATCAGGGCTGGATTCATCTACTGGAATATTCCTCCCTCTTCCTCGGCCAGACATCTTAATCTATAGCCCATAATCCACTACATAAGAACATCAGAACATGCAAGAATAAAAAATACATGCTCTAAAACATAAAAGAAACTCACTGCCCCGAAGAGGCGGTCGATGAAATTTGTTCCAGCGAGAAGTGCGTGTGTTTATCTCTGGACCAGGCTCTGATACCATGTTTGTGACGCCCCAATCCCCATGGGAGTCACGAGATCAAGGAAAAAGTAAATAAAAGGAAAATAGAAAGGCTGAATAATAAATAGAACAATCTGTATTGCCTTGTTCATAAAAAAATATCAAAGTACAACCATTGGCGCCATAAAAATAAAACCAGACTTCATTTCAATTTCAAAGTACAAAAAGCGAAGTCGCGATATTACAACTACTGAACTCTACTTGAATTCATCTTTGTTGTAACAGATCTCAATACAGATTTGACTAAGATCAAAGACAACAAAAATAGCTAAATACAAAATGAACATCGCGGAAATGCAGGCCTTCGATAAACACTAACACGTCACTGCTGGTTCAAACTCCACCTCCCACCTGCTCTGGCGCTGACTCACCTGCACCAAGAAAGCTAGTGAGCCTAGGGGCTCAGCAAGCAAACTGAGAGTAACAAGCACAAAATGCAGATGTAAAACATAAGTCGCCACAGTTTTAAAAGAAGTCATAGAACATCATTCATCATAACTCTTGTTCTGGAAATAAATTCAAATTCCAGCGTTATCATCTTCATTAGACTTATGGCTCAGAAGCTCTACTTAGGTCCCATTGCACTCGATCGAATGGCTACTGATATCAGTTTCAATATGGTGAAATTCTCACCCAATATGAAGGGGCAACTGACCCTCTCGTCTGCTGCTCACCCTTCCCATAAGAACCGTCTGTTATCTAAGCCATAATTTATTAAATTTGAAACTTTCTTCCTTAAAACACATACTGGGCGAACACAAATCTTAACATTGGGGTTCACTTCATTTTAAAACTCATACTTCCTTCGAAAATAGTTTTACTGAGCATCCAGCTGAGACATAGGAAATCAGCAGTTGGGGTAAATTCAGTTGTTGGGAAGAAGACCAGCTGATGTGAACAGTAGATCAGTCGATGGGTACATATCGGTGGTCAACACAATTAATTTGGTCAACGGAGTAACAGTAGATCAACCAGTCGTTGGTTCAAGAACAACCGGTCGTTGGGTAAAGGGCGGTCAGCAGATGAAAGAAAACCAACCGATGGATGTAAATCGGTAGTGAAATACTTAAGGGAAAGAAATCAATCGTAAGAGAAACCAGTCGCAAGCAACAGTAACCAGTCGCAAGCAAGCGGAACCAGTCGCTGGTTATGAAATACAATAGGAACAGTAAACCAACTGATGATTATGAAATACAATAGGAACAGTAAACCAGCTGATGATTATGAAATACAATAGGAACAGTAAACCAGCTGATGATTATGAAATACAATAACGTCACGAACAACATCCACAGTATCAGAATTCACCTATCAAACCAGACTTAGTTCTGGTTCGACTAGCACTTCCAACTTCGTGGAGTCAAATTCGAACGCTATCATTCACCAGAGAAAAGAAGAACATCATAATCTCTATGAGTTGAAAATCTGAAATGCTCAGCCTTTTAAAATCAACATCAACTTCGTAGAATACATTTGAGTTCCAAACATAAACCACTGTGAACCCGAACATTAAACATACGCTATAATATCAACCAAAACATGAGCAAAGGCTGATATTAACATAGCTTAAGCAAGAATCGCGAAATGAAGCGAGAACAATACATAAGCTTTCATGGCGTAGCAAGAATCAAATTTACTTGCCTCAATAAGAAGGAATCACGAGATACAGCAAATCACGAACAGAGAGTCTTCCCAAGCGCAACGATGAGCTTCCTATTTTCTTTGATGCAAAAATGGATATTTTCTTGCAAAGGAATTAACTTATAGTCCATGTACCATAGGCATGGGAGTCTGATTTGTAACAGGGGAAAAACACTCAAGTAGGCATGGTAAACCAGGCGTACTTCAGAAAATTTTACTTAAAATTCCCTGTCACTGTTTTGATTTGTAAATGTGCTACACAAAATCTGAAATTTAACCATTCTCCCATCCAAAACCATTTTGTTTGTAAAGTTTGAAAATAGCTTGGCTACGCTCGGGTGACAACTGATCGGGCCCCTGTACCTTATGAAATCTAAGAAATAAGAAATCAGTTACTTAGGCAATAAAAAAAATGCTGAAATCTGAAATTAGAAATGGATCCTCAATATATAAGGATTAAAATTTGTGGTCCTATGGATTTTGGGGCACTACAATTATTTTTTTTTAGCACAAACAGATGCCCCCACAAGCATGTGGCCATTTGCTTGTTTATTGAATGTTGGCCCGCTTCTCTTATCTTGTACACGCAGCCCAACCCAATCTTTGAACTATGCCTCCTAAAAAACGAAGCAAAATCCCCAATTGCTCCCGCGCTACTTCCGTCGAATCCCTAGCCTTTTTCTCCCGAATCCCCAATTCTTCTCCTGTCGCGTCGCCGGCCAATCCTTTTCTGCTCTCTTGCATTTCGAACCAGCGTTTGGTTAACCGTACTCCTAGTTCACCATCGCGAAATCTCGTGTGTTTTTCCCGCCGCTCGTTGAATCTTTTAGTCTTCGGTCTCCCGGTGTTATTCTTCAAGATTTCACTCTTGGTTTTGCTGGTTTTTCTTCATCTCCCAACCGCTTTCGGGTTATTCGACTTTCAGGTATGGCTTCGGGTTCTTTTGTGGTTTGCGAGGGATATTATGCTATCGAACGTTTTTTTTCGTTGGATTCGTGTGATTAGGCTTGCGTCTGGCGTTTGTTTGGCGGTATTTGCTGGACCCCTGTTATAATACACGCACATATATATTGTTTACTGTGACAATAATAATTTTACCTGTTCTGTCCGCGTTTTGGTTCGCCATTGTGATATACTCGACATTTGAATGGCACGGCATATTCATTTGGAATCACATGTTTGATCTTTGTGTTTGTAGCCATGTCTTCATCTGAACAATGTGTCGCTCTATCTATTGTCGACGTCAGGTATTCGTGCATGTCTTTGACCATGTTAGGAAATGGTGTATACTTGTGTAATGCTCTTTTCTTGTGCAGGGCTGAGGTTGCGACTTCTGTTCCTATGGAGGTCGTTGGGCCTCTTCCTCATCCTTCCTATTACGATAATCCTCTACCGTTAACCACCCAAAATCTTTTGTTCCCCATTCATTCCATGTCTTCGAGTGATTTGCTTGTCCAAGTCCCTTTTACCGCACACTGTTCCTGCTCAATTCAAGTCTTGGCCTAGAGTCTCGACTAAATGGGTGGAATGGGTCGAGCGGCTACAGCCCTATTTTGGGGATCAATGGAAATCCCAGGGTGTGTGGAATCTTGTGGACATGTCCAAAGTAGGGATGTCCAAGCAATCTATATTGTTTGATTGTCTGCTTCGTTTTTGGTCCCCTTCCTCCAATGCTTTCCTGTTCTCTTGGGGTCCTATGTCCCCTACGCTATACGACATTTACTTGTTCACAGGTCTCCCTCTCATTGGTCTTGATTCCCCATATCTCATAGATGATTCTTCTGCTCCAAAGCTTGCTCCCCCCCGCTACTTCTTTCCTTCACACAGAGCGGTCATGAAACAATACGAATCGTGCACGGGTGAGCCTTCCATCACCGAGCATATCATGTTCTTATGGGTGTTGGTGTGTCAGTATATATTCTGCCCCATTTCTGGAAAGCCTTCCGTAGAATATCTTCCCCTGGCGTGTTCCTTAAGCACCGGCAAGGTTTACAATCTAGGAGCCATGTTGTTAGGATTATTCTACAAAGGCATGAACTCCTGTGTTGCAAATAACCCTCTGTCCAGGCTAGGGGGAGTTGTTTGGTTTCTCCAAATTTGGGCCGCCGCATATTTCTCTAAACTGTTCTCATTTCCGGATTCTCCTGACCCTTTGACGATAATTTCCTTGATGCAGGGTCGGTTTGATCTCTCCGCTGTAGAATTTACAGCATTTTTGCAGGACAAATCTTTCGATGAGCTCACTCCTCCTCCCAAGCCACATATTGGCTCTTTTTCTCAACCTTGGATTACTGCTCACCCTCGATACCAAGATGAGAGTAAGGAGTCGATTTTTGTTATCCTCTTTACTGCCTGTGTTCACCACAGGTTTTTGATAGTTGATTGCGTTGGTGGCCGTCCTTCTGTTGCGGCTAAGGACAATGTCGGCTGGTCCTTTGAATTGTACAACCCCGCTCTTTTCGCTAGACAATTCGGTCTTTTTCAAGTTATCCCGCATTCAAGTTATCAGGTACTTTATAGCCTTCATTTATCTTCTTGCTATTTAATGAATTTTGCTTGGTTTTGATGTTGTCATACTCTCGTAGCCAAGGACAAGAAATCTGCGGCTTCTGTTAGCAAATTTGTTGAGCCCTCATCGGCCGATGTGAAATCAAAGAAGAGGAAGGTTTTGTCTGCTCCTTCCCGACCTGTTCAAAGTTCTAGGGGACGAAAATATTCCACTGGGAGCTCCTCTCGCTTGGTGTCCAACTTTTCAAACAGTGGTGAGGATCCTGTGGACCTTGTTTCTTCTCCTCTGGCCATCGGTGATGATGATGGTGATGGTGATGGTGGGGATGACAGTACTCCCCACGGCTCCCCAACTGCTGATGAGCTTGTTGACGACTATTTCCTCGAAGAACAAAATGTTAGCCCGGCTTCTGAACCTGATCCTCCACGCATCCCATTGGTCAAGTTCTTCTCTTATACTACCATTTCTCTAGGCTTTTCGTGTTGCTACTCCATGTTTGTTCCGCTCTTCTTCTTTTATATTTTGATCTCTCCAATTCTGTCCCTTTTTAGGCTTTTTCCTCCCGTAGGGCGCAACTGCAAGAACTTGAGGGTCCATCCTCTGATGCTGACCTGAGTTTTGCTGACGACGATACCTCTGCCTCATCTCAATTAGCAAAAAGTTTTCCTTCTGCAGAATCTCTATCTTATGCTAGAACCGCAGTGCGCAACTTTCTGGAGTTGGGCTTACACCAGTTGGGAGATTCACAGAGATTGGCCATGATTTCTGCCGCCTCGATTCTGAAAGCTTCTCCCGACTTTTCCTCTGAACATTTCTCCTGGACAGCATAGCAACTATTTTTTACGACTCTGATGCAGCTCAGACCAAGCTCACTTCCTTAATGGCCAAATGGGAGAATTTCCATGATAAGCATCGACAAGCGGAGGTTATGGAAAAGGAGAATTTATCTGTTCGCGACCGGATCCGATGCTTGACTGTTGAATATGATACCAGTGAATGCGAAGTACAAAGGCTGGAAAAGGAAATTTTGGAGCATCGATCGAGAATCGCTTCGATATTAGACAAAGCTGAGACCTTAAAGAAGCAATTGTTGTCTGGTAGAAGCGCAACCAAAGCTGTTGTGGAGGAGTTAACGAGCTTAAAAGACGATTATGGTGACTGGATGAAAGAGATGAGGGATTCTAAGGAGAAACAGGGAGAATGCCTATTAAAATGGGAACAACTTCGCCGCATCTTTAGTTGAAACCTCTGAATTTTTGTTTGTTGGGTTGTGAAACAAAACTTCTGTCTTTGCACGATCTTATTTGCTGTACTCCTGGTATTTTGAGAGTTGTTCTTAATAGTTAGATTAACTGGTGCAACATATACACGGTTGTTTCTGTTGGCGCAGCGGCGGATCCGGATCCCGCTCCCGGGGCGCAGCGGAAGATTTAAAAATTTGCACCGGGAACGGTAAATACATAACATAAAACAGAAATAAACATCCATAGGGTGTTTAGATTTGGTACCTTGCTGGCGTCTAGGCGCCTGGCTTCGACCAATTTCACGAGGAAATTGGCACTTTAACGGTTGGCGGTTGGCGGTTGTCGTTCTCCGAATCCGGTCCATGACTGAAATCATGATCCCTTCGTCAGTTTGCACTAGAAAACGTGACGAATTTATCACGGATGGAATCTCCTCGTCGAGGCGGTCGGAACAAGTCCAACCACGACAGGCGGCGGACGACGGCGCGTGGAGGAGGCGGCGGCCGAGAGTGGGAGAGGAAGGAGAGGGGCGGCTATGTCTAGGGTTTGGAGTGTAGTGTTGTGATAGTCATGCAAACCCTAGGTCATGTATTTATAGACTTGTGATGGGCTTGAACCGGCCCAATGGGCCTGGGTCAGGCCAAGTACCGTATGAAAATTCGGTTCAACTGCATCACCGTGGCTCCATCATACTTCCGATCGACGATCAGATCGGACCGATCTACACAGTTTACAAAACTGAGTATTATGATGCGAAAACAATTTTTCAGACCACCTAGTCCAAAATTGCAGTTTAGCCCCTCCAAGTTTCAAGTATAGTCAAACTAGCCCAAACTTTAGGGAAATTGCATTTTGACCCCTGTTGAATTTTAGGAAGTCGCACTTCCATCCTTCCTCCACCTATGCTCAACAAATTGAGCTCAATTTCTGTGCGGGAATCGAGAAGCCAGTACTTGTGTGACCCTCAATGGTTCAGGGATACAACTAGCCTTGGGCCCACAACAATTGCGACTCCAAAAACACATTTTCGGACTGACCCATCGGATCATGGTAAAGCGCCTAGCAACATCGCCCCATGATCCCCTAGGTATCACTGATAGAGCCTGCAAGAACCAGTCGGTCATGATTAGCGTACAATACGGTCCTTTCAACACATATATCCCGATCAGATCAACGACCATTGGTAAATCGAGAGTCGCTAGAGATCCAATAACCATGCATACATCTTGGAGATCAAATAGTGACATCGCGTGTGTTACTAGGTAAACCCATTTACCTAAAACACATCTAGTACTCTGGCCAGAGATTTATCACACTATTATCTCCATAGGATATCCACGCACAAAGGCGAGCGGTGAATCCTCAACAACGAAGTATCGACTCCTACATGCATCGGGATCTCACCCAATCCCGCCACCTGATGACCCCAACTAAGTCGGTAAACGGGTCAAAGTGAAGCACCTATCACGTAGAGTTTCAATGACGTTTCGAGTAATGAGGGCTAATCTGTACAACCAAGACCTCGGACTTGTCCACTCGACAAATGGTAACCACTTGGAAAGTCCGAACGAGGGTAGTTCGATAGATCACCAGATCACTATCCATCTGCATGCTCAGAACATCACAATGTTTCCTACCAATGAAACATGGTACTTCAAATCACAGTGTCTCAAGCTCGGGCGGCCTTATCCTCATTTTGACGGCCCAATCGACTAGGAACGAGTTTAGAATACACATTGACTATTAGATGTGTTTCATGATAGCCATCATATCCACTATCATATCTAACATACACTATGGTGCATTCTAGGTCTTTAATCAACATAATTGTTAACATTATAAAATAATGAAGATAAAGAATGACATAAAAGAATACGAATTTCATAAATAAATATCGTTATACAAAGAGTCAATAAGAACCCACACGCCACAAGTTGGCTAGTTGGGCA
The DNA here is from genome assembly GCA_001598015.1 of Dorcoceras hygrometricum. NCBI lineage: Eukaryota > Viridiplantae > Streptophyta > Magnoliopsida > Lamiales > Gesneriaceae > Dorcoceras > Dorcoceras hygrometricum. The sequence goes on along the minus strand of KV000914.1, from coordinate 39,837 downwards.
TCTACTCTAACAGTTTCCTTTTTCTTGCGTCTATTGCTTCAGGAGTTCCTTTTCCCTCGTGTATTGACTAGTTTAGGAGAATAACTTGTAATTGCATAATTTTACGTAAGTGGCTCAGGAGCCAACTTTTCAACAAAATACTATGCACATTCTTTACATACTGCCAGTCAATAATTTCTATTCTAACCGGAGAAAAGTGGCTGGACAGTGTCAGGCCCCGTGCTAATTACCAACAATTAACACAAAGTAAGCGCATAATTACGGAAGCTTAAAATCAGGGCTTAAAAATTTTTCGAAATACAAAGGCCTGAACTTCAAATCATACGTTCAAAATATTCGATATTCAAAATAAAAGTTTACTCAACTCGATACAGCAAGTAACCACATAAATCAATTCAAAATATAGATCCCCCAAATACAATAAAACGCGGGGCATTCCCCGGTTCAATACATATCATAAGTAAACTGGGACTCAGGGATGCGGGGATCGACCAACTGAACTTCCACTCGGTCCAGCTTGGTTACCTGAAACTCCTGCAAATGGGTAACACAGACCCAAACAACAAAAGCAGGAAAAGAAAAACGAGGTAAAGCCTCAGTACGAAGAGCTATCAAAGCAGAAAACATACAACAAGCTATAATCAATGCTATGAATGCATGAGGGCTATCAAAAAGTCGGATAGCTAGACCAGTCTATCAACTGGCAACTCAAACCAAGCCTCTATACCACGCACAGCCAATCAGCCGGTGGAAATCATCGGTCCGTGATCATCGGGGCCCGTCAGCCCATCACAGCTCGGTGGTAGACACTCGAATCCGGTAGTCACCACTCCGACGATAGCGTTGGACTTTTCGGACACGACTCAACAGCCGGCCAGTCACAACGTGGCACCCAATCAGGTAATCAAATCAATCTGTCAAAGGCTCAATATGTATGCATATGAATGCCATTCAATATTCATGCTCAATACATAATATGCATAACGTAAAACAGTATACACATTCAATCAAAACAGT
>KV000914.1:19699-36748 GCA_001598015.1 Dorcoceras hygrometricum | reverse complement strand
AACCACGGACCGCATAGCTCTTGCGATCGATCATCCCAAAGTTATTTATATATTTTATATAAATATGTTGAATCCGCATGTTTTAAATTGTGATTTAAAATTGCATGAGACGAAATTTTTCGAGAATAAAATCCCTCGTTTTAAATACGATTTAAAACTAATATCAAGATAAAAGTTTATTCGATAAACTAAGGGAATTTAAATTTGTTCAAATATTCCTACCTTCCATCAACAATGGGTGTACGCCGATGCTACCCGTATACATGTCCCGGCTCATATTATTGAGGGGGTTATGTATGCCGGAAAGCTGTCCACACCATTGACAATTGTTGTGAGTCGGTTGGAACTCCTTTAACGTTGGCTCATATTATTGGGGACGTTAAGGGGACCGTCCTTCACGACTCAACATTGATGGGTCATCTTGACACGTGATAGTAAACGGCGTCATATTATTGGGCCCTTACTGGACGTGAGGTGAATACATGGAGGTTGTACCGGTTGCAATTGGAAACTACCTTTTAGGGGTCATGGTTGGCTGATATTATTCGGGACCATGATCGCCTGATTGGGCTCCGTGTACCAACTAAGGGAACTTGCTTTCCCGATTTCATTAGAGGGTGGTGAAATCGTTAAAATAGTGGGAGGGTAATTCATAAAACTTAACGACCTTGTTTTATGTCTTAGCGTTATTTCATATATAGTTAGTAATGTATGCCTGTTTTCTTTTCAGTATAACTGCATTTATAATGTCTTCGATCAAAAATCCACTCGCTGCTATACTGGATAGCAACAAGTTCACCGGTCTGAACTACCAAGACTGGCTTCGAAACCTCAACATTGTGTTGGCTTCGGAGAAACTTTTTTATACGATAGAGAAGAACCCTCCGAAGGAAGCCCCTGTCGATATCAGCCCTGAGGAGCTGGTGACACTTCAACAATGGTGGGACGACGAGCTTAAGACTCGATGCTATGTGATGGTATCGATGTCCAACGAAATGCAACGGCGCTTTGAGAAGACAAAGTATGCTGCTGACATACTCTTTCATCTCAAGGAACTGTACGGGGAGAACTCTCGACATGAGAGGTTCACGGCTGTCAAGGAGCTTATGACAAGCCGCATGCGCGATGGGACTTCGGTCCGCGAGCATGGGGTTTGTATGATGGGCTCGTTGAAAAGCTGTCGGACCTTGATATCACACTTCCACACGAGCTGTCTGTGGATGTGCTTCTCCTCTCACTGCCTGCTGCATTCGATCCCTTTGTGGTCAACTTCAACATGAACAAGCTGGCAGCCACCCTTGAAGAGGTGGTTAACATGCTTGTAGTGTTCGAAGGAACCATAAAGAAGGACAAGCCCATCCTCCTCATGGGCTCTTCTTTTTCTGCGAAGAAGGGGCCCAGACGCAAGGGTAAGAAGCGTTCTGCCCCTGCGAAGGAGGAAAAGCCCACTAAGAAGCCAAAGGCAAATGCTTCCAAGCCGAACAAGTCTGAGGATGTTTGTCATCACTACCACAAGCCTGGGCATTGGAGGAGGAACTGCAAGGAGTACCTCGAGCAGTTGCGAACTGCGAATGATATGTTCTATATCGAAATAAGTATGTCTCTTAATTCGACTTCTTGGGTACTTGATACCGGATGTGGATCTCATATCTGCAATGATTTGCAGGTGATGACAAGAAGCCGACGTCTTAGAGAGGGTGAAACCCACTTGAGGCTGGGCAATGGAGCAAGAGTTGCTGCAGTAGCTATAGGAGATGTTTATTTATTTCTGTCTTCTGATTTTAAGTTGTTATTGAGAAACGTTTTGTTTGTTCCCGAATTAATAAAGAACATTATTTCTGTTTCTATGCTTGATAGTGATGGATATTCTTGTATGTTTGCTAATTCGATTTGCAATATTTACAAGAATGAATGTTTAATTGGAATTGGGGAACGCGAAAACGATTTATAAACCTTAAAATTAAAAGACGTTCCAACTAGCGATGTCGAAACACATACAACAACGATTAAAAGGAAATACGATAACTTGAACCCAGCACAACTTTGGCACGCTAGGCTAGGTCATATTTCTCTAAGTAGGATGAACAAGTTAGTTAGGAGTGACATGTTTGATTTGTCAGACATTAACTCCCTACCGACTTTTGAATCTTGTCTCAAGGGAAAGATGACTAAACAACCCTTCAAGGGTAAGCCTGAACGTGCCCAAGGCGTATTGGATTTGATCCATACTAATGTGTGTGGTCCCCTTAGTATTGGTACTAAATACGGTCACACATACTTCATCACCTTTACCGACGATCACTCTAGGTATGGGTACTTGTACTTAATGAAGCACAAGTCTGAGTCCTTTGAAAGGTTCAAAGAATTCAAGGCTGAAGTAGAAAATCAATTAGGCAAAAGCATTAAAGCACTTCGATCCGATCGAGGTGGTGAATACTTAAGTGCTGAATTTCAAGACTATCTGAAAGAGAATGGGATTCTCGCACAGTGGACCCCTCCGGCCACACCACAGCTCAATGGTGTAGCGGAGCGTCGTAATCAAACTTTGATGGACATGGTTCGATCTATGATGAGCTTCACTGAGCTTCCTACCTCGTTTTGGGGCTATGCGCTCGAAACGGCGGTAATGTTGTTGAACAATGTCCATACCAAGGCAGTGGATAAGACTCCATATGAGATGTGGATGGGCAAACCACCCAAATACTCATACATGAGGATTTGGGGATGTCCTGCTTACGTGAAGCAGACAGTGGGAGATAAGCTGGATACGAGATCCATCTTATGTTACTTCGTTGGGTATCCAAAGAATTCCATTGGATACTACTTCTACTATCGCAGTGAAACAAAAGTGTTTGTTTCTAGAAATGCCACCTTTATGGAAAGGCAGTTTCTACTTGATAGAAAAGGCAAGATAGTAGAACTCGAAGAGGTTCGAGAACCAATTGAAGTACCAAGTGAATCTTCCGGACCTACAGAGCCAGTACCAGAAATGGTCGCACCTAGGAGATCCGAAAGGGTTCCTAGGGCTCTTGAGAGATATGGTTTTCTCCTTGAAGATGGTCAAGGTGATCAAGTTGTTGGATCTGATCCAAGAACTTTCAAGGAGGCAATTTCCGATGCTGATTCCAATTTATGGCTTGAAGCAATGCAGTCTGAGTTTGACTCAATGCATGCAAACCAAGTTTGGACTCTTGTTAACCCTCCCGAAGGAATTGTTCCTATTGGGTGTAAATGGGTATAAAAGAGGAAACTTGGGCCTGATGGTAAGGTAATGACCTACAAGGCACGACTGGTCGCGAAAGGTTACACTCAAAGGCAATGTGTTGACTATGATGAAACCTTTTCACCAGTCGCAATGTTCAAGTCGATTAGAATCTTACTAGCCATAGCCGCATGGTACGACTATGAGATATGGCAAATGGATGTGAAAACTGTGTTCCTTAATGGAAACATTAAGGAAGAGATCTATATGACGTACAAGGCACGACTGGTCGCGAAAGGTTACACTCAAAGGCAATGTGTTGACTATGATGAAACCTTTTCACCAGTCGCAATGTTCAAGTCGATTAGAATCTTACTAGCCATAGCCGCATGGTACGACTATGAGATATGGCAAATGGATGTGAAAACTGTGTTCCTTAATGGAAACATTAAGGAAGAGATCTATATGACGCAGCCTGAGGGTTTCACATCTGTGGGAAGTGAGCATAAGGTATGCAAACTTCAGAGATCGATCTACGGTCTCAAACAAGCATCGAGGAGTTGGAACCTGAGTTTCGATGAAACAATTAAGGAATTTGGTTTCATCAAGAATCCCGAGGATCCATGTGTATATGAGAAGGTAGTTAAAAGCGCTGTGACATTCCTCGTACTTTATGTTGATGACATTCTACTCATTGGGAATGATGTAGGAATGCTGCAGTCAACTAAAGTATGGTTGTCTAGTAGATTCTCGATGAAGGACATGGGTGAAGCATCCTATATTCTTTGAATACAGATCTATCGGGATAGATCGAAACGGATGCTCGGACTCACCCAAGCTACCTACATCGATACCATACTTAAGCGGTTCTCTATGGAAGAGTCCAAGAGAGGACACCTACCTATGTGCAACAGGGTCACTCTATCTAAGTCGATGTGTCCGAAGACTGATGAGGAGATAGAGAGCATGACACGTGTGCCATATGCCTCGGCTATAGGTAGTATTATGTATGGCATGATCTTTGTCTAGTAGATTCTCGATGAAGGACATGGGTGAAGCATCCTATATTCTTTGAATACAGATCTATCGGGATAGATCGAAACGGATGCTCGGACTCACCCAAGCTACCTACATCGATACCATACTTAAGCGGTTCTCTATGGAAGAGTCCAAGAGAGGACACCTACCTATGTGCAACAGGGTCACTCTATCTAAGTCGATGTGTCCGAAGACTGATGAGGAGATAGAGAGCATGACACGTGTGCCATATGCCTCGGCTATAGGTAGTATTATGTATGGCATGATCTTAACTAGACCGGATGTCGCATATGCTTTGAGTGTCACGAGCCGCTACCAGGCCAACCCGACCAATTGCATTGGAAGGCTGTGAAGGATATTCTTAAGTACTTGCGAAGGACTAAGAATATGTTCATGGTCTATGGGGGTGGTGAACTGAAATTGGAAGGCTACACTGATTCTAGCTTCCAATGTGACGTGGATGATTCGAAGTCTACCTCTGGATTTGTGTTCATGCTCAATGGTGGGGCTGTCTCTTGGAAGAGTTCCAAGAAAGACATCATCGCGGATTCAACCACTGAGGCTGAGTACATCGCAGCATCAGCTGCTGCTAAGGAGGCGGTTTGGATAAGGAATTTCGTCCAAGAGTGGGCGTCATTCCTGATGGAGTGGGTCCAGTCCCGGTGTACTGCGACAACACGGGTGCCATTGCGCAAGCAAAGGAGCCTAGGTCTCACCAAAGATCCAAACATATACTGAGGAAATACCACATAATCCGGGATATTGTGGCTAGAGGTGACATAGCAGTTGAGAGAGTCGCCTCTGCGGACAACATTGCTGATCCACAGACCGTTGTTTGAAAAAACATCGCGAAACAATGGGACTGCGTTTGATGAGTAGTTGGCTATAGGGCAAGTGGGAGATTGTTAGAGTAGATGCCCAACTAGCCAACTTGTGGCGTGTGGGTTTTATAGACTCTTGTATATGACAATCTTTATATATGATATTCACATTTATTTATGGCATTCTTTATTTTCATTATGATTATAATGTTAACAATTGTGTTGGATAAAGACCTAGAATGCACCATAGTGTATGTTAGATGTGATAGTGGATATGATGGCTATCATGAAACACGTCTAATAGTCACTGTGTATTCTGAATTCGTTCCTAGTCGATTAGGCCGTCAAAATGAGGATAAGGCCGCCCGAGCTTGAGACTAGCATCTGTGATGCGAAGTACCATGTTTCATTGGTAGGTAACATTGTGATGTTCTGAGCATGCAGATGGATAGTGACCTGGTGATCTATCGAACTACCCTCGTTCGGACTTTCCAAGTGGTTATCATTTGTCGAGTGGATAAATCCGAGGTCTTGGTTGTACTGATTAGTCCTCACTACTCGAAACGTCATTGAGGCTCTACATGATAGGCGTCTCACTTTGACCCGTTTGCCGACTCACTTTGGGTCATTAGGCGGCGAATTGGGTGAGGTCCCGATGCATGTAGGAGTCGATGCTTCGTTGTCGAGGATTCACCGCTCGCTCTCATGCGTGGATATCCTATGCTATCTGAGGAGATAATAGTGTATAAATCTCTGGCCAGAGTACTAGAAGTGTTTTAGGTAAATGGGTTTACCTAGTTACACTCGCGATGTCACTATTCGATCTCCAAGATGTATGCATAGCTATCGGATCTCTAGCGACTCTCGATTTACCAATGGTCGTTGATCTGATCGGGATATATGTGTTGAAAGGACCTTACTGTATGCTAACCACGGCCAACTGGTTCTTGCAGGCACTATCAGTGATACCTGGGGGATCATGGCGCGATGTTTCTAGGTGCTTTACTATGATCCGTTGGGCAAGTCCGAAATCATGATTTCGGAGCTGCAAGTACTGGATTCATGATTCCCGCACGGAAACTGAGCTCAATGTGTTGAGGATAAGAAGAGGATTTTAAGGAGTGCGACTTCCTAAAAGTCAACAGGGGTCAAATTGCGATTTCCCACTGTTGAGGGGCAAAACGGTCATTTTGGACTAGGTATCTGAAAAATGGTTTTTCACATCATAATACTCAGTTTTGGAAACTGAGTCGATCGGTCCGATCTGATCGGAAATCAAAGTTGTAATGAAATCGCAGTGATGGATATCGTCATTTGGACCCGGGCCCGTTGGGCCGGTCCAAGTCCATTGCTAGTCTACTTATAATAGACTTAGGGCTTCATTACAACACACACAACTCATAACCTAGCCTCCATCTATCACACACGGTCGCCCCACTCCACCTCTCCTCCCTCTCGGCCGCGCCACTTCTCACGCGCCGCCGCTCCCTCGCCGGACTTGTTCCGGCCATCATGAAGAGGTGTTTCCGATCGTGCCAAAATCCATCAGCTTTCTAGTGCAGGCTGATTGGAGGAAGATTGAATTCGGTCGTGGACCTGATTGGAGGATCTACCGCCGCCTACCGTGAAGAGCCAGTTTTCTTGTAAATCTGGTTGGAGCCAGGCGCCTAGACGCCAGCAAGGTAGCAATCTATGAACACCCTATGTATGTTTGTAGATTTTATTGAATGTATTCAACACTTTCCGGGAAAATTTTTGTTTTCCGCTGCGCCTCGGGAAGTGGGATCCGGATCCGCCACCGTATGAAAACACAGCGTATCGACGAAACAGATCTCTGGGCTTGCAACAGGTACTAACAACGCTCAACAAAACCGGTCAACACAAAGCGTTGACATCTGCTCAAGAATTCTCGCCGCTAACAGATCTCTCAACGCCCTACTAACGTAAACGATAAACGACGTCGTAGAACCCAAAAGAGAAATCTGGACACGTCATCAAATCTGCCCGTAGCGCTCCAACAGATATCTAGCGCTAGACCCAAAATGGTGTCGTCTCCACTTATCTAAACGACGTAGAATCGCTCCCCCGCTACAACAGATCTCACATAAGTTATCACCCGTTGACCCGCGTTGACATCCGATTCACCACCAACCAGATTCCACAACCACGCGCGCTAACAACATTCAAAACCCCAAAACGACGTCACTTCAATACCACGGAGAAATCGGGAAAATAAAAGCGCTAAGGAAACACGCTTCACACACTACAACGATCGCTATAGGAGAGTTGACCAGCGTTGACGTCTGGACGCTAACTCCCGCGAACCAGATCTCTCCAACAAGCGCTAAACCATTGATTAACTCCAAAACGATGTCGCACAACACCACGATGAAATCTGGACGCTAATAACAAACACTGGAGAAATCTGAAACACTAAGCGCTAAACGCTGCGTTGCAAAATAGATCTCACAAACACGCCAAACCTAAACGACAGCGTTTTGTTTTCCTCACACTACATCCCAAATCAAACACCAGCGACTAGATCTCTCCACAAACCGAACAGATCTCACCTAAGAACACTACAAAAAAATACGCGCTAACAGACTTCAGTACACTAGCTATAACAGATTTCTCCCTCTGACAGATTTCTCACAACAAATCTATCAATTGGACTCAAAATTCAAATGGATTTCACACAATGAAAACCCGTAACTAAAGCACAACATCTCTAGGAGAACTCTGAAAATTACCAACCAGACTTCACCAAAATCCTGAGATTTGAACTTCGAAAAAACTCTGGAATAAAACAAAACAATTCTCGACATAGACAATATTGGTGAGTTAAGCTACTCGCAGAACAATCAAAAGTACGATAACTCTCAACCCAAAGGCTACTAACCGAGAGTTCAAGATAACCAGGAGTACAACCACAAGCAACCAACTGCTGTAGAATCACAACGAACATATAACTACCAAAAATCTGACTCGACGCTAACACAACCCAGCGTAGTCATTCGCTCTATAACTTCACCTTAACATAAACACGTCGTGCAAGGAGAATAGATCATGTTGGCACTGCCAACTAATAAGCCAGAATTCGATCCTTTCTACGATCTCCAAAAGGTCACACACCACAAAAAGTTCGTCGCAAAACACCGCGATACTTAAAACAGCTGATGCTCAAAGGTTGAGTTACCACATAAAATGCCAAAAAGGGATCAACAAGAGAACAACCAGATACCAACTGGGTAGGAACAAGAATCGAATCTGAAAGAAACAAAGCACAAGGATGCAAGATCGTTCCAAAGAGGATGAGGGCACGCTCCGCTCATCATAATTCTGTCTCTCAATTATACATTCCCAAATATCCTTGCTAGCTAAACAGTCAAATTGAGGGTCTAGTCTCGCTCATTCCATCAGTATTTAACACCAAAGAAGGATCTGATTCACAATTTCCTCGACTTGAACACATAGAACACACTACGTGTCCACAACAACACAGCCGGCATCAGCAAATCACACACCAAAGATCCAATTTAACCTAATACACCCAAACATACTGATGAATCTGCGAACTAATTCACCACTGAATCTCAAATCCATCATAATCTAAGAAGGAGAAACTTGCAAAAAGCATGCGATTCCCAACTGAGGTTCCAAAATTCCACACTGAGAAAGCAAAATCTGGTCAAAAGGTCACGCTCACCCTTTGCTCGAGACAGAACCAGATCTCTTAGGTCATCCACCTACTGTACAACCTCCGTGAAAACCACTAAGTCTTACAATTTCTTGTACTTCCCACCGTACAAAATATCAAAGAAAGTTATACCAAACCTCGCTTGGTCACGAATTCCACACGAAAATCCTACCAATCTTCGATATGGCCTCACGGACTCAGCATCTGATCAAGGAAAAACGATAAACTCGTAGTTCCTCGAGACCCAAAAACATCGAGAACTCTTCCAACTTCGGAACAAGAGTTTAGAGTACTTACCAGCCACTACAGACACCAGAAACTAGACAATCTCACGACAGAACTGCCACAAATCCTCTTGCCAGTTTCTTTGAATAAGCCTTAACACAAGGACAAATGGGCTGATATAGACAATCCGCCAATTATTCTTTTACTGTCCGCACTAACTGGCACTCGGAGCCAACAAGGAAACTCTACAAATCTACCAAATGCTCAAAAGCATCTTGAGATACTCACCGCTACTAGTACTGTTGGATGGGCCCTCCAACAAATCATCAGTAGCGAGCTTCTCTCGCGCAGGCAGACGCTAAACTCACATCTAAAATCTTAAACTAACTCCAGCCAAAAGCAATATCACGCCAACGAGCCGAACTGAGTGAAGACAGAACTCGCTAATCGCTCTCCACCTTAAAATGCATGCCAGAACTCCAAGGTAGTCACAGTAACCTCCAGCGTCAAGACAAAGGTGAGGCATCACATCTAGCAACGTCTCCACAATACGTAATGCAACTATGCCTCGCAAAATGCAAAGGGAGGGACTACAATCGAAACAGGGAGTCCACAGAAGTTCAACAACTTAAGACTAATCGGTAATCAAAGACAAAGATGAACAAACAGATGTGGCCACAGGGTGTGAACATATGGGAGTTACCCACTCGTCTCAACGCACGATACTAGGTGCACAATTACCCACTCGTCTCAACGCACGGTACTAGGTGCACAACAATCACTCAACCTGCGGTTGTCCAACTCATGAACTGTGGTAATTAACCACTCGGATCATAGCGGCTAACAGAACCCAGCAGGGAGGAAAAAGGCACAACATTCCCGTTTGTCCTCCAAAACAACACCCTGGTACTCACAGATCAATACCCAAAGCCTAAACAAGGCACAGTTAAACGAATCGGGTTTCAACAGCTGGATACACGCAACTCGCAAAACAACTCAACAGCTGGAAACACAGACAACAGAAATTAAGGGAGTTCAAAAATACTGCAATTCTGCTGTCCGAACAAAGAAATCAAAGAGGATGAACACGGCACTAAAGGTTACAAGGAGAATCAAGGAAATCTCAACCGAAACACGCCAGGGAGAAATTCTCAACAAGTAACAACTATCCTCTCAACAACAAGGAGCTAAACACTCCCAAAACAAACCACTCCCCTAACAGGATTCGCTCACAACTTGCTAACCTAACTTAGCACCACTGGCAAAAGTAACAAAGACACTACATCACACAGACGAGATGGGGCGGAAACATCCTCACGCACCACCAAACAACAAATACAATCGCGAGCGCGATGTCCACGTGTCAACTAAACTCACACATAGTTAACAAGTAAGGAACAACTACCTGTACAATCTCCTCCGATCAAGACATCATCTTGCTCCCCAGTCGTCGCATCCCCCTGAGTTGGCTGAAGTCCCGGTTGCTCAAATAGAGAAAGCTCTCTAACGCTAGACGTCTCTAAAGGCTGAAATTCTGATCGCTGGGACGGAGAAGGATGATTCGGTCGCCTCGAAGAACTACTAATCAAATACAGTTGCCCCAAAGTAGGACACACTCTAGCATAGTGCCCAACCTGACCACAATTGTTGCAAGCGCCTCTCACTCCAATGCATTGAGAGGGTCGATGCCTACCCCCACACTGACCATAGAAAGACGCGGTCGGCCTCACTCCACTAGAACCGCCAGAATTCGAAGAACTCGAACTGAATCTCTTAAAGTGCCTTCCTCTTGGTCTAAACCTCTGCCGACTCAAAGACTGCGGTGCCACAGAAGGCTGGGAGGACGATGTTCTAGATGGCACAGGATCCACACTTTGTCCTGTCGACTGCTGCACTCGAGTCTGTCCAACTGCAAGGCTTTCCATAAGGTCAAATGCTCTGTTGACAGCATTAGCAAGAGCGAGAAGGGCTGAAGACTAACTCTCACTAAATCACAAAGGAACTCTCGGTTGGGAGGCATCCTCTCTATCAGCACTAACCGGAGTTCTCGAATCAACCACCACTTGCCTATTAGCTCTACCTCTTCTCCTAGGCGGCATCTCTACAAGACACTCAAAGGTAAGCACACAGGCAAGTAATTCAAGTAATCAAGCACAAACCAAAGAACAACTACTATGCCTAGACTCACATGTGATTCAAGAAATCGAGCTTATCCCAGTTTAAGCTCTGATACCAAAAATGTCAGGCCTCGTGTACAACACAGAGTCAAAACATGCAAAGCATAGCGGAAGCACTTAAAAAGTGGCTAAAAATTTTTGCTTTTGGCCTGACGAAGAAAAACATAAATTTAAAATACAACGATACTCAAATAATCCCAACTAACACATAATCAAAATAACATAGTATCATTATAACGAATACAACACTGCCCAACGGCCAAATACAACAGCTGAAAACCACAAATCACAGACAGACTAATAACTATATAAGCCTAAGCACCACCCCGAACATCCCACCCACGGCGATATCGGTGCAATAGATACTATACATAACTGGGACACTCTAAACACCTCCTGGGGCATCTCCAGCTGGATCATCACCACGACCAGCGGAATAACCTGGGAAACCTGAACAACAAATAGGCAAACAAAACAAACCAGCCCCAGAGAGACATCGGGGTCAAACCCCAGTACGAAGAGCAGCATAAAACAACAATTCAGATACAGCATGCAATGTATCATGTCATGCAAATGCATGAGCGGTACAAAGAACATCGGTAACAACCGGAGGGCCAAACAAAACGATAACAACAACAATGTGACACATCACCGAGTCTCGGAAGCTACCCGATCGCACCTAGTGGAAAATAGAGTGGCTCATCGCCGTACCTGCGCGGAAGCCACCCGCCAGGTCGCACGGAATTTCAAGTGGACACCACCACCCACCAACCTCTATCCAGGTCACTGCAACTGAGGACTGGGAACAACTCAACCACATCCTCCAGCTGCTGCAACTGAGGAATTGGCTCAATATGCTATGCAGATGCAGTAACATGCTTAACATGATGCATGTACATGTAAATGCCAGAAAACCCACAAAAAGCATTCGAATAATCACATGCATAGCAACTCAACAGATCACCCAACAACAGGTAATACACCAGATAGTTCAGCCAATAGACATGCATAATATACACAGCTTGCCTCTACACAAACACTCGGCACAACTATATAACACATAATACATCCCCATGCCTATCTCAAAGCTGTAATACAAGCTCGATTCGTACCTCTATACGGCAACTACCTCACACAGATTCCTCCAAAGCACGGTACCAACTACCTGCTCGACTACGATACCTCACAGCTCACTTCAGACTCACAAGTCTGCCCGGAAGCTCGAATCTGCTAAGGCACCTGGCAAAACAACTCAAAAACTGAATTCCAAACATCACCGTCTACGGCCAAGAACCGAAGCCTGGTTCTACAAGTCTACGCAGGCTAAACTAACTAAAATCATCTGAAAACTAGTCGAAAACACTCACCCAAGAGTCCAGAAGAGCCAACGAACGCTCGGGTTAGATCTCACGAAAAACGTAGAATATCCCGATTTTGCGCACCTCTCTCCAACGTCGACTTTAATCTCCTAGCTAGCAGCAATCGAAAAAAAAGGAACTCAAAAGGAGTCCAGCGTCACCCTTCTCGTTCCAAACGACGACGGGAAACGACGGAAATCGACGGAAAAAGGCTATGGTGAACAGTAAGGGTTTCAAAAATATCGGGGAAGAACAGAGGAAATATCGGGGAAAAATATGCTAAGTGTTCGTAAACACTGGTATATAAAATCCTCCAATCAAACGCTACTGTTAAAGTCAATCGCAGGTAAAATAGATCTCTAAAACAGATCCCATCGCTGAGGAACAAAATCACAAATCCGAAACCAACACTCACGATAACACGTGCACAATTAAAACAAAACGACAGCGTATCTACGAAACAGATCTCTAGGCTTGCAACAGGTACTAACAACGCTCGACAAAACCGGTCAACGCAAAGCGTTGACATCTGCTCAAGAATTCTCACCGCTAACAGATCTCTCAACAGCCTACGAAAGTAAACGCTAAACGACATCGTAGAACCCAAAAGAGAAATCTGGACACGTCATCAAATCTGCCCGTAGCGCTCCAACAGATCTCTAGCGCTAGACCCAAAATGGTGCCGTCTCCACTTATCTAAACGACGTAGCATCGCTCCCCCGCTACAACAGATCTCACATAAGTTATCACCCGTTGACCCGCGTTGACATCCGATTCACCACCAACCAGATTCCACAACCACGCGCGCTAACAACATTCAAAACCCCAAAACGACGTCACTTCAATACCACGGAGAAATCTGGAAAATAAAAGCGCTAAGGAAACACGCTTCACACACTACAACGATCGCTACAGGAGAGTTGACCAGCGTTGACGTCTGGACGCTAACTCCCGCGAACCAGATCTCTCCAACAAGCGCTAAACCAGCGATTAACTCCAAAACGACGTCGCACAACACCACGGTGAAATCTGGACGCTAATAACAAACACTGGAGAAATCTGAAACACTAAGCGCTAAACGCTGAGTTGCAAAACAGATCTCACAAACACGCCCAAACTAAACGACATCGTTTTGTTTTCCTCACACTACATCCCAAATCAAACACCAGAGACCAGATCTCTCCACAAACCGAACAGATCTCACTTAAGAACACTACAAAAAATACGCGCTAACAGACTTCAGTACACTAGCTATAACAGATTGCCCAAACTAAACGACATCGTTTTGTTTTCCTCACACTACATCCCAAATCAAACACCAGAGACCAGATCTCTCCACAAACCGAACAGATCTCACTTAAGAACACTACAAAAAAATACGCGCTAACAGACTTCAGTACACTAGCTATAACAGATTTCTCCCTCTGACAGATTTCTCACAACAAATCTATCAATTGGACTCAAAATTCAAATGGATTTCACACAATGAAAACCCATAACTCAAAGCACATCTCTAGGAGAACTCTGAAAATTACCAACCAGACTTCACCAAAATCCTGAGATCTGAACTTCGAAAATACTCAAATTTTCCAAAATTGTTCAACCATGAAATCTGACTCAGAACACATTCGAAGCCTTCCAACTGAAAGCTGAACAACCAGATTTGTCCACGCACAAATCTGAATTCTTAAAATCCAATTAACTCTACCAATTAATCATATTCGAATTTCCGGATCTCACACGAATGGCCCAGCTTTTTTCATGGATTTGATTAATCGCGTCTTTAGTGAGTACATCAATCGGTTCGTGATCGTCTTCATAGATGACATCCTAGTGTATTCGAGGAGCTTGAGAGAGCATAAGGAGCATCTGAGATTGGTGTTGCAGAGGTTGAGAGACTCGCAGTTGTATGACAAGTTCAGCAAGTGTGAATTTTGGCTTGATCGGATTATCTTTATGGGTCATGTGATTTCGGCGCAAGGTATTTCGGTGGATCCGAGTAAGGTCGAAGTAGTTCTTAACTGGGAGAGACCTAGGAACGTTTCAGAGATCAGCAACTTCTTGGGATTGGCTGGCTATTACAGGCATTTCATTGAGAAGTTCTCTTCGATAGCCAGGCCTCTGACTCAGTTGACTCAGTAGGATAGGAAGTTCGTTTGGACTGACGAGTGCGAGTATAGTTTTCAGATGTTGAAAGAGAAGTTGACTACTGCTCCTGTTTTGGCTCTACCGTCTGGATCCGGAGGATTTGTTGTGTGCTCCGATGCTTCTCTCAATGGTTTGGGATGTGTTCTGATGCATAACGGGTACGTGATTGCCTATGCGTCTTGACAGTTGAAGCCTCACGAGATGAGGTACCCTGTTCATGATTTGGAGTTGGCTGCGATAGTGTTTGCCTTGAAGATTTGGCGGCATTATCTGTATGGTGAAGAATTTTTGGTGTACACCGACCACAAGATCCTGAAATATATCTTCACGTAGTTTGATCTGAATATGAGGCAGCGACGATGGATGGAATTGCTCAAGGACTTTAATTGTGAGATTCAGTACCAGCCTGGGCGGATGAACTCAGTAGCAGATGCTTTGAGTAGGAAGACCCAGCCTGCAATGCTTTCGTTTTTGAGTGTTTCAAAAGTCTATGAGCAGTTGAGTACTTCTGGTTGGCGATTCCAGCCGGGTGATCAGTACTTTATGGTTTCTTCGATTCAAGTAGAACCACAGATTGTGTGTGACATCAGGGAGGCGCAGAGGACTGATCCATATGTTCATGAGTTGAAGATTAAAGCCCGAAGTTGTCAGTCTGATGATTTCTCTGTTTCTTCGGATGGATGTCTGAGATTTCGAGGAAGATTGGTGGTTCCGAACTTGATCGATTTGAAAGACCATTATGAATGAAGCGCATTGTAGCCAGTACAGTGTGCATCAGGGCGAGAGAAAGATGTACCATGCCTTGAAATCTCACTACTGGTGGGAAGGCATGAAGAGCGACATCTCTGGTTTTGTTGCTAGATGTTTGAATTGTCAGCAGGTCAAGGCTGAGAGAATGAGACCTGGTGGATTGTTATAGAGTTTGGAGGTGCCCCAATGGAATTTGGAGCACATCGCCATGGATTTTGTGACTCATCTACCTCGATCAAGTAGGGGATGTGATGCGATTTGGGTGGTGATTGATAGACTTTCAAAGTCAGCCCATTTCATTCCCTATGATGTGAGGTGTTCCATGAAGAAAATGGCGAAGCTGTATATCGACCATGTGGTTAGATTGCATGGAGTGCCTGTTTTGATAGTGTCCGATAGAGATCCAAGATTCACTTCCCGATTTTGGAAGAGCTTGCAGGCAGCGATTGGTTCAAGATTGGCTATGAGTACAGCCTATCACCCACAAACGGATGGTCAGTCTGAGCGGACCATCTAGACTTTAGAGGATATGTTGCGTGCAGTGGTGATGGATTTCAGTGGTGGCTGGCAGGATTCGCTATCCTTAGTTGAGTTTTAGTATAATAACAGCTACCAAGTGACTATCGGGATGGCTCCATTTGAGGCGTTGTATGGTCGAAAATGCAGATATCCAATTTGTTGGGAAGAAGTTGGTGAGAAACAACTTTCTACCCCTGAGTTTGTGCAGCATATGAAAGATCAGATTGATTTTATTCGAAGTAGAATGACGGCTGCACAAGATAGATTTACCAGCTATGCTAACCGTAGACGTCGACTGTAATGCCCGGAATCATTAAGAAGAGGATTAGTTTAGCATTCCGACATTTAAGAATTGATGAAGTTTGATTATGAGCTCGGATTTCTTCTGGAAGTGTTGGGTGATTAAGGAACTGTGTATCGTTAATTCGCGCTAAGTGTGAGAACCAGACGAAGTAACCAGGCGAAGAGATTGGATAAAATCAGCAGCAGGTTACTGTAGCTCACGACTGGTTGAATTTTTGAAATTCAGTTGAAGCGTGAAGCGTTATTCTTGGTTACAGCTGGAAGCAGACGCGCGAATACCAGGGTCAATGAGAAAGCGCCACGTGTTGGTTACTACACGAGGAATCAGCAGCAAGAGTTTCTTACGCATCTGCTGGTTTATGTACCTGCTGGTATTTGATGTATCGGCTGGTTGTTGATGACGTAGGTGCGACGTCGTCGTTTTGATAATAAACGCGAACCAGTCGAGGCGAGTATGTGGAAATTGGTTCCAGCTGAGACAATAATGCGACATCGTTTTGACTTATGACTAGGACTCTCGATACGATGTCGTTTTGCATGAATTAGCAATCATGCGAAGAATTGGAAATCAGCTGATGGTTTGTTGTATCTGCTGGTTACTCAGTCGAGGGAACAATGCGACACCGTTTTGATTATAAAACAGGAAATCTTGATACGATGCTGTTTCGAAGAATGTTGCGAAATCAGTCGTTGGATTATTAGAGTGACCAGCTGCTGGTTTCGTTTAATCGAAGTAATACCAGCCACGTTACGACGTCATTGAGATTAATTATAACGACATCGTTTTGAATTTCGAAGTGTTGCGACTGAA
>KV000914.1:2004-15251 GCA_001598015.1 Dorcoceras hygrometricum | reverse complement strand
AAAGACCAGATTTTGAGTGAAGCCCATCGAAGCAAATTCAGTATTCACCCTGGTGGCAGGAAAATGTATAACGATTTGAAGAAACAATACTGGTGGAAACAAATGAAAATTGATGTAACTGAATTTGTTTCAAAGTGTTTGAACTGCCAGCAGGTGAAAGCGGAAAGAAAGAAACCCGCTGGTTTATTACAGAGTCTATCAGTTCCGGAATGGAAATGGGATCATATTTCCATGGACTTTGTAACGAAATTGCCAAAATCATCCCGAGGTTGTGATGCAATTTGGGTGATTATCGATAGATTGACAAAATCTGCGTGTTTTATTCCCTATCGAATGAGCTATCGACATGATCAAATGGCAGATCTTTATGTTCGAGAAGTGGTAAGACTGCATGGAGTACCAAAATCAATTGTTTCTGATAGAGATCCCAGATTTATTTCTCATTTTTGGAGTAGTTTACAGCAAGCGCTGGGTACAAAACTACATCTAAGCACTGCTTATCATCCTCAAACTGATGGGCAATCTGAAAGAACAATTCAGACACTGGAAGATATGCTTAGAGCAGTGGTACTAGATTTTGGTATGTCATGGCAAGATTCATTACCACTGGTGGAATTTTCATACAACAACAGCTATCAAACCAGCATTGAAATGGCTCCGTTTGAAGCGTTGTATGGAAGGAAGTGTCGTTCACCATTATACTGGGATGATGTTTCAGAGGTACCTGAATTGGGACCAGATTTGATTAGGGAAATGACTGAAAAAGTAAAGTTGATTCAGCAGAAGATGAAAACTGCGCAGCATAGGCAAGCCAAATATGCGAATACCAGATGAAGACCTTTGAGTTTTGAAACAGGGGACAGAGTATTCTTGAAAATTTCTCCTTTAAAGGGTACAATCAGATTTGGAAAGCGTGGAAAATTGTCTCCTAGATTCATTGGTCCTTATGAAATTTTAGAGAAAATAGGTGATCTTGCGTATCGACTAGCATTACCTCCATCTCTTTCGGGTATACATGATGTTTTTCATGTATCTATGTTGAGAAAATATATGCCTGATGCTTCTCATATTATTCCTGCTAAAGAAGCTGAGTTGGATGAAACTCTGAGTTATTTTGAACAACCAATTCAGATTCTTGATCGAAAAGAAAAAAAACTTCGAACGAAGGTAATTCCATTGGTGAAGATTCAATGGAATCGACATGGCGTTGAAGAAGCAACGTGGGAGGTAGAAGATGACATAAAACAACGTTTCCCGTATCTCTTTCAATAAGGTTAGCTCTTATTCAGAATCAATTTCTCCTTATGTTCCATGTATATATAGCAACTGCTGATAAGTTCGAGGACGAACTCGAATCTTAGAGGGGGAGAAATGTAATGCCCGGAATCATTAAGAAGAGGATTAGTTTAGCATTCCGACATTTAAGAATTGATGAAGTTTGATTATGAGCTCGGATTTCTTCTGGAAGTGTTGGGTGATTAAGGAACTGTGTATCGTTAATTCGCGCTAAGTGTGAGAACCAGACGAAGTAACCAGGCGAAGAGATTGGATAAAATCAGCAGCAGGTTACTGTAGCTCACGACTGGTTGAATTTTTTAAATTCAGTTGAAGCGTGAAGCGTTATTCTTGGTTACAGCTGGAAGCAGACGCACGAATACCAGGGTCAATGAGAAAGCGCCATGTGTTGGTTACTACACGAGGAATCAGCAGCAAGAGTTTCTTACGCATCTGCTGGTTTATGTACCTGCTGGTATTTGATGTATCGGCTAGTTTTTGATGACGTAGGTGCGACGTCGTCGTTTTGATAATAAACGCGAACCAGTCGAGGCGAGTATGTGGAAATTGGTTCCAGCTGAGACAATAATGCGACATCGTTTTGACTTATGACTAGGACTCTCGATACGATGTCGTTTTGCATGAATTAGCAATCATGCGAAGAATTGGAAATCAGCTGATGGTTTGTTGTATCTGCTGGTTACTCAGTCGAGGGAACAATGCGACACCGTTTTGATTATAAAACAGGAAATCTTGATACGATGCCGTTTCGAATAATATTGCGAAATCAGTCGTTGGATTATTAGAGCGACCAGCTGTTGGTTTCGTTTAATCGAAATAATACCAGCTGAGTACACGTTACGACGTCGTTGAGATTAATTATAACGACATCGTTTTGAATTTCGAAGTGTTGCGACTGAAATCTTGTTGCGACTGGTTGTTACTGCTGGTTGTTGCTTCTGCTGAATGACAAGAGAATGATATTCGAACAGCAACTGAGGAAGATCAACACAGTTGAGGAATCTGTTTACCGTTATCCACTTTCGAAGCGGTGGGAGTATATCTTGTTTGAATACTCAGCATAACACGTGGAACTCGAATTGAACACGTTGGAAATGCTGCAGAACCACAGAGATCGTTGTCTATAAATAAGAGTGAATTCGAAATGCTGAGAACATCTTG
Organism: Dorcoceras hygrometricum; assembly: GCA_001598015.1. Taxonomy (NCBI): domain Eukaryota; kingdom Viridiplantae; phylum Streptophyta; class Magnoliopsida; order Lamiales; family Gesneriaceae; genus Dorcoceras; species Dorcoceras hygrometricum. Next base: position 12,794 of record KV000914.1, on the reverse strand, counting down.
ACTACAACTATTGGACTGTGACTCTGCGAGTATCTCAGGAAGTGAGGAACAGAGCTTAAGAACATTGGCTGAAGCATTTTGAAAACAGAGGAACGAAGGTATAATCTGACAGAAGAGTCAGGAACTAGATTACTCGAGAATGATATTTCTTGAGTATTCCACTGAAATCACATACATATTTGATTACTGTTCTTGATTTAGAACTTGAGTTATGTGTGTGTCGATCCATCACAGGTAGTGGATCTTTTATATTTGCATGAGTTTGCATATTGAAGAGAATTGAATTGATTCTAACGCCCAGGACTGAGTTGGCCTGATTTTCGAAGCCGGAGATGGTTTCGATAGATGAATATTCATGTCAAGATCGGATACGAATCTTGATGGCATCGAACTGATATGGAATCAATTCTGAGATTGAAGAAGAGAACTAGAATCATTTCATTACATTACACTTGATTTACAGTTGATAAACTGTTATGCATTCTAATGTTATTATTTGTACCTGCTGATTATACTGAGATGGTTCTCACCGGATTTTATCCGGCTGTTGTTTTGTTTTGTGTGTGTGCATGACAACAGGAAGAAGGAACTAGTGGGAGAGCAACCAAGGATAGTGATAAACAACTACCTAGACGCTGGATCAGCAGCAGGAAGAATAAACACCAGCTGATAGTCTAGATGTTTGGACAGTTGGTCGTAGGTTGCTCAAGTCTGGTTTAGTATAAAGGAATCAACTGTGTACTAGTGAACTTAGCTTGTAACCGCTGTGAACTATGAAGTATTTGTGTAAATAAATAGTATTTACGCTACCAGCTGAACCTTTTATGCTTCTGCTGAATTGAATACGCTACTGCTGGTTGGAAAATTTTTTTTTTTGTAACTTATATATGAACCAGATTAGATTTACTAAACTTGTTTAAATTAATAACCCACTGATTGAGATTAAAGAATTAACTGTGAGCTGAGAGCCTCACATCGACCGTTAGAGTTTGAGGTTGGCGATCAAGTATTTCTCAAAGTTTCTTCTTTCAAGAGTGTTATGCGATTCAGAGTTAAAGGCAAATTAGCTCCTAGATTCGTTGGTCCCTTTGAGATGGTTGAGCGGATTGGACAGTTGGCTTATAGATTGAGGCTGCCTGATGAATTAGCAGCGATGCATGACGTTTTTCATGTGTCAATGTTGAGGAAATATGAGCCAGATCCGTCTCATGTGTTGAGAACCAACGAAGTTGAGCTGGATTCTGCCTTGAGTTATGTAGAATACCCAGTGAAGATTTTGGATCGGAAAGAGAAACAGCTGAGGAACAAAGTAGTTCCGTTGGTGATGGTCCAATGGAGCAATCATGGCAGAGAAGAAGCAACTTGGGAACTGGAAGAGAAGATGCAGCGTGAGTGGCCGCATCTGTTTGAGTAGATTGTTGTGTTAGATTTCAGTTTCTGGGTGTGTTTTCCCTAGTTGTTGGTTGTTATTTGTCCAGTTATCTTGAACTCTTGGACTTGTATCAGATGAATTACTGTTTTATATTCGATTGTTGTGATGAATTGATTGATTTTTCCCTGATTTTGCCTTGATTTCGAGGACGAAATCTCTTAAGATGGGGAGAATGTGAGGAATCAGATTTTAGATTAGTGATTAATCGAACATCTGAGATTAGAAGAGATTAATTGTTGGAAGTTTTCGTAATTTTGATATTTTGAGTTAGAAGCTGGTCGGTGGTGAAATCCAGTTGCAGCGCGTATTTGGAATCGCAGGAGATTATACACCGTCGTTTTGGTGAAACCAGACGTAGCATTTATGTAAGAAACCAGTCGTAGCACATTTCAGAAGTCTACTGTAGCTCGCAGCTAGTAGAAATTGGAAATCAGTAGTTGTGTCTGGGTGACCAGCTGTTGGTTTGAAGAACCAGTCGGGGATGTGAAACGACATCGTTTAGATAAGTTGAAAAGCTGCGTTTTGGGGATTGCGTCTGGTACCAGTTGTGAGGAATTTGTTACCAGCTGTTGGTTGGATCAGCTGTTGACAGCAGTGATGACGTGTCTTATGCGACGTCGTTTTGTTTAGCTACGCTTGCGTCTGGATTGTTTAGCGTAACCAGCTGCTGGTTATTTTGTAGGAAATTTGGTATCAGCTGGTGGAGCGCTGCGACATCGTTTCGATTAGTTGATGCGGCGTCGTATTGGTGTGCGAAGAGAAATGCAACGTCTGGTTGCTGCTGCTGGTTTTGTTGAAGGAAACATGAATACAAGTTGTAAGATATCTACTCTTCCCGTCGTCTGATTATTTTAGAACAGCAGCAGTTGCTTTGGGATTTATAAGGAGAAGTGTTGAGCAACACTTAGATTACTTTTCACCCGATATCTCTTATCTCCATTCTTCGAATCCCTCGATAGCTACTGTTCCCCGTAGCACTCTTTCGTCGATTGCCGTCGTGTTCCGCCGTTGTTTTGAATGATATTGGTGGCGCTGAACTCCTCTTGAGTTTCTCTACCAATTGATACCAATTTGGAGAGTGGAACCGTGGATTTGAGGAAATGCGAAGAGCCTGTTCGTTCGACGCTTTCTGTGAAATCTTGCCCGAGCGTTCCTCTGTTAGTGTAAGCTTGTGGGTAAGTGTTCTCCTCTGTTTTGAAGTTATGTTTCAGCTGGTTAGCCTGAGTTGTATGGCTGAACTAGGATTTAGTTCTCGGCTGTAGGTGCTAAGTGAATTCGACTTAGTGTTGAGCTGAATTACTAGATGTTTCAACAGATCTGAACTTCCAGGAGGCTTACTGCTGAATTGCCGTGACCAGTGAGTGAAGGTCTGAGGTTAGCCGTGCCTGGTGAGATCTGTTGGATAATTCAGAGGATTGAGGTACGAATTGAGCGGATTTTACAGCTTTGAGTGTGGACATGGCTATACTTCATGTTGTGAAATCTGCTGATTTGATGAGTTGTGATTACGTGAAACAGTTGATGAATGTTTGATTGATTGAGTCTGTTTTACGTATATGATGCATGTAGGAGGTATAGAGGCTGACTGAGATGATTGCCAGTTGATACACTGGTCTAGCTATCCGATCCTTGATAGCCCTCATGCATTTCATAGCATTGATTTATAGCATGTTGCATGATTAGCTGTTTTGATAGCTCTTCGTACTGAGGCTTGACCTCGTATTTGTTTTCCTGCTTTGTGTTGTTTGGGTCTGTGTTACCCATTTGCAGGATCTTCAGGTAACCAAGCTGGAAAGAGTGGAGGTTCAGCTGGTCGATCCCCGTTTTCTTGAGTCCCAGTCTATTTATGATATGTATTGAATCGGTGGATGCCCTGCGTTTTATTTTATTTGGGGATCTGTATTTTGACTTGAATATTGTTCTTACCTGATTGTTGGAGTTTGAGTTAACTCTTATTTTGATTATGAATATTTTGAATGATGTTTTAAGTTCTGGCCCAATTATATTTCGAAAATTTTTAAGCCCGATTTTACGCTTCCGTGATTTTGTGCTTAATTGTGCTCTAATCGTGTGTGATTAGCACGGGGCCTGATAGCCTATGCCAGATTCACCTATGTGCACGAGCAGTGGCCTTACAGGCGTTGGGTTGGTCACGTCGTGAGTCGTTTTTTAGTCTCGTTTATTCCAATGACTATTAGATTGCGTTAGGGTGATGTGGGTCTAAATAGAGAGTAATTTGGTTAATAAATGGATTTTAAATGATTTTTACCGTTTTGTCGCTCGAATTGAGCCTCGTCGGGTCATTTTTGTGAAAATTGAGATTTCGAGTCTTAGGGGCTGCCAAAGTTCGTGGATGATTTATTTAATGTTTTAATAATATTTTAAGATGTTTTCCAGCATTTTTAGAATTTATTTTATTTATGAGATTTTTGGCAATTTTTTCACGACAAATTAACGCCTAGAAAATGATTTTTAGCATGTGTGATTTTTAAACTTTCATATGATGGGATTTTATGAGAAATTTTATGAGCATAAAGTTTATGATGTTAAGAATGAAATTATTTCTAAGGATAATTTGAGGTTATTTTCAGGTTAGATTGAGAAGAAAAGAAAATGTTTTGAATGATGTGACTTGATTGTGGTTGTACTATTATGAGATATGTGGTCGAGAGACATCTCAGGAGCCATGTAAAACTAAGAGGTATGGGGTCGGAAGACGTTTCGGGAGTCATACCAACATTACGGGTATGAGAGTCGGGAGACATTCCGAGGAGACATACCAAAATTTGACGTGTATGGAAACCAGATAAGTAATGGGGAGCCGTAACAAACTAATACCATGGTATTTATATCGTGATCAAGCGAACTATGAGAGAAGGACAACAGTCAGGAAACTGATTTCACAAAAAAGACTTTATATTTATGAGCTCAATTTTATTGCATGAGTTTTAAGTAAAAGGTTTGAGCTGCTTTCTTTACGCATTTAAGATCAGAAAATTATTTTGAGTAGTAATATTTTAATTGCATGTGCGTGTATTATTTAGCATTCGTTATTTCTAAGTTTTGTACTTGTTGAGTCTTTAGACTCACTATGATTAATTTGTGCAGATGAGGCTGAGATCGAGGGGCAGGACTCTTGAGCGACCGGCAGTCTAGCGAGCCAATCGACATAGCGACCTCGCGTTGTCCGCAAATAATTTGAAAGATTATTTTATTAATGCATGAGTTTGAAATACATTACCTGGTGAAGAGATGTTTTTTTGAGTTTATGTTTTTTTGAGACTGAGTTGGTGGATTATATGATTTTTTTGGAATTTTTGAATCTTTCAAATATTATTTACAACATATATCAGTAAGATTATTTTATTAATGCATGAGTTTGAAATACATTACCTGGTGAAGAGATGTTTTTTTGAGTTATGTTTTTTTGAGACTGAGTTGGTGGATTATATGATTTTTTTGGAATTTTGAATCTTTCAAATATTATTTACAACATATATCAGTAAGTTTGAATTTTTAGAAATTTTATGTGAATGTATTCGTTTAAAAGTTTTACTAGCTTAATATAAAAAAGTATATATATATTTCCGCATTTATTTTATTAGACAATGAGAGTGAGGGCGTATCAGAGCAAGGTCCTGGTTTGGGCTGTGCCTACAGCTGACTGAAAGAAACTCAGTGAGTCGAGCCTCGAAATCTGTAAGTCTTAGTATTTAACTGTTTTAGTAAATCGTTCATTCATCTTCAGCTGATGTTTATTATTTTGAGATATTAATGTGATTATGTCGTGAGGCTAGATATTTGTATATTTCCATTTCTTGAGGCATGTCGAAATTAAGTAGTTGAAATTTGTTATAACCCCCAGATGCCTCCCAAACGCCATGTTACATCACCTCCACCACCACCGTTGAGCTCCAGTGAGCAGGTCTTGGCTGGGCTTGCTCAAATATGAGACAGAATTCCCGGACTTCACAGAAGGCCATGTTAGAGTAGATGCCCAACTAGCCAACTTGTGGCGTGTGTGTTTATAGACTCTTGTATATGACAATCTTTATATATGATATTCGCATTTATCTATATGGCATTCTTTACTTTCATTGTGTTGTATAATGATTAACAATTGCGTTGAGTAAAGACCTAGAATGCACAAGTGTATGTTAGATGTGATAGTGGGTATGACGGCTATCATGAAACACATCTAATAGTCACTGTGTATTCTGAACATGTTCCTAGTCGATTGGGCCGTCAAAATGAGGATAGGGCCGCCCGAGCTCGAGACTAGTATCTGCTGTCAGGCCCCGTGTCAGGCCCCGTGCTAATTACCAACAATTAACACATAAATAAGCGCATAATTACGGAAGCTTAAAAATTTTTCGAAATACAAAGGCCTGAACTTCAAATCATTCATTCAAAATATTCGATAATCAAAATAGAAGTTTACTCAACTCGATACAGCAAGTAACCACATAAATCAATTCAAAATACAGATCCCCCAAATACAATAAAACACGGGGCATCCCCCGGTTCAATACATATCATAAGTAAACTGGGACTCAGGGATGCGGGGATCGACCAACTGAACTTCCACTCGGTCCAGCTTGGTTACCTGAAACTCCTGCAAATGGGTAACACAGACCCAAACAACAAAAGCAGGAAAAGAAAATACGAGGTCAAGCCTCAGTACGAAGAGCTATCAAAGCAGAAAACATACAACAAGCTATAATCAATGCTATGAATGCATGAGGGCTAGCAAAAAGTCGGATAGCTAGACCAGTCTATCAACTGGCAACTCAAATAAAGCCTCTATACCACACACAGCCAATCAGCCGGTGGAAATCATCGGTCCGTGATCATCGGGGCCCGTCAGCCCATCACAGCTCGGTGGTAGACACTCGAATCCGGTAGTCACCACTCCGACGATAACATTGGACTTTTCGGAGAGTAACTTCCTATTCTTCCAGACAACTTAAGGACCATGCGAATAACTATCCCACGCATGACTTAGAGCTGGCAGCTGTAGTCTTTTCCTTGAAGATCTGGAGAAATTACCTTTATGGGGAGAAGTGTGAGATATTCACAGATCATAAGATCCTTAAGTACTTTTTCACCCTAAAGGAACTCAATATGAGGCAGAGGAGATAATTAGAGCTGGTGAAGGATTATGATTGTACAATCAGCTATCATCCAGGAAAGGCCAATGTAGTTGCTGATGCTCTAAGCAGGAAATCTATAGGATTAGCCCAGCTCACTGTCCAGAGACCATTGGCTTATGATATTGAGAAGTTCGGATTAGAGTTACCCTATGGTAGTACTGTGATCTTAGCAGATCTCACCATTCGATCAAATCTTCTAGACCAGATCCGAGAAGGACAGATGAAAGATGAGCAGTTGGAGAAGTGGGTTAAACAAGACAGAGAGACAGGTAGCAATCTCTATATATCAGAAGGAGGAATAGTGATATTTCATGGCCGGATGTGGGTGCTCCAAGTAGACACCCTGATATCAGATCTGATGGCAGAAGCCCATACAGCCCGCCTACTCTGTTCATCCAGGGAGTACCAAGATGTATAAGGATCTCTAGAAGTTGTATTGGTGGCCAGGAATGAAAAGTGATATTTTCCAGATTTGTCTCAGAATTTTTGACATGCCAATTGGTGAAAGCTGAACACCAAAGACTAGCGGGAATGTTGAATCCCCTGCCTGTTCCCGAATGGAAATGGGAGAGCATTGCTATGTACTTCGTAGTTGGCTTACCCAGAACTGTTCAAAGATACAATTCTATTTGGGTTATTGTAGACAGACTCACTAAGTCAGCTTACTTCTTACCAGTTAAGACAACCTATGACAAGAGCAGATACGTAGAGATGTATGTGAAAGAAATAGTGAGGCTGCATGGTGTTCCAATTTCGATTGTATCTGATAGAGATCCAAAGTTTACGTCAGCTTTCTGGAAGAGTTTACATAGAGCGTACTAAGTTGACCTTTAGCACAACCTTTCACCCCAGACCGATGGTCAATCTGAAAGGGTGATTCATATTTTAGAAGATCTACCGGGCTTGTATTGTAGATTTCTCAAGGAACTCGGATCTAAAGCTACCATTAGTAGAATTCGCGTATAACACCAGTTTCCAATCTTCTATACAGATGGCCCCATATGAAGCTCTCTATGGTCGCAAATGCAGAACACCTCTTCACTGGGATGAGGTAGGTGAACGAGCTGTCTTAGGACCAAATGTGGTAGAGTAACAGCTATAGCTTTTGGCCTAGTGGTAAGTGTCAGGCCCCGTGCTAATTACCAACAATTAACACAAAGTAAGCGCATAATTACGGAAGCTTAAAATCAGTGCTTAAAAATTTTTCGAAATACAAAGGCCTGAACTTCAAATCATTCATTCAAAATATTCGATATTCAAAATAAAAGTTTCTCAACTCGATACAGCAAGTAACCACATAAATCAATTCAAAATATAGATCCCCCAAATACAATAAAACACGGGGCATCCCCCGGTTCAATACATATCATAAATAAACTGGGACTCAGGGATGCGGGGGTCGACCAACTGAACTTCCACTCGGTCCATCTTGGTTACCTGAAACTCCTGCAAATGGGTAACACAGACCCAAACAACAAAAGCAGGAAAAGAAAATACGAGGTCAAGCCTCAGTACGAAGAGCTATCAAAGCAGTAAACATGCAACAAGCTATAATCAATGCTATGAATGCATGAGGGCTATCAAAAAGTCGGATAGCTAGACCAGTCTATCAACTGGCAACTCAAGTCAAGCCTCTATACCACACACAGCCAATCAGCCGGTGGAAATCATCGGTCCGTGATCATCGGGGCCCGTCAGCCCATCACAGCTCGGTGGTAGACACTCGAATCCGGTAGTCACCACTCCGACGATAGCGTTGGACTTTTCGGACACGACTCAACAGTCGGCCAGTCACAACGTGGCACCCAATCAGGTTATCAAATCAAATCTGTCAATTCAGGCTCAATATGTATGCATGATGCCAATCAATATCAATGCTCAATGCATACAATGTATAATACGTGAATCAAAACATATTCTCAATCAATTCTAGCATGTAAAACTCACGTAAGCCACATAACAGCAGTTCACAACATCGAAACATAGTCATGTTCATGCTCAAACTGCTAAGAGCTGCTCAATTCGTACCTTTCTTCTCAATTTACCTAACAGATTTCCTCCTGGCTCAAATCACGCAGCAGGACACTTCCTGGAAGTTGAAATCTGAAAAGACATAGCTAAATCTTAGCTCAATTCAACTACACAGTCACGCTAAACCTACTGCCAGAAGCTGATCTAAATTCTACACTTCCACGCAGGCTTAGACTACTAAAACAGAACTCGAAATACAAAGGACTGCTCACCCACGTTCGCGCTTAGCAGAAGGTTCGCAAATCTCACTAAACGAGGGCACCAGGCACTTCGCGTTCCTCCTCCAACACTGATTCAGGGTTCAAAACGGGTAGCAAACTAAGGAGCGAAGCAAGGGGAATCCAGCGCTATAAGATCTTCAAAAACAAAGGCTGGAATCGACAGGAAATGGCGATAGAAGAAGATGGTGAACAGTAACTCGTCGAGGGTTTGGAGAAGAAGAGATAAGAGATATCTGGCTCAAAATAATCTAAGTGTCGATCAACACTTCTATATATACCTCTTCAAATCTCTCCTGCTGATTCATACAATTCAGCCAAAGAAACCAGCAGGAAGCAATCAGCAGCAACCCTCTATTCCTTTTCGTAAAATTTCAGCAGCAACTAACAAATCAACAACCGCGCGCTATCACTGCAAAACGACACCGTTCTAACTAATCTAAACGACGCCGTAACACAAAACCAGCAGGCAACAACTCTCGCAAGCAAAACCAACCATCTGCTGATCGCGCGAAGTTCTCAAAACGACGACGCATCTCGACGCCTTTGAAATTGCGCATCTGCTGAACTCTCAACGAAAAGCTCAAAACGCAGCGTTTCCACTAACTCAAACGACGCCGCTTCTCAACGCTAGTATTGCGCATCTGCTGATCAGCAGCAAGCAATACAACGCAATTACAATCAGCAGCAAACATCACGTCACGCCTACGCCATCATATCTAACAGCAGCTCTCAAACCATCTGCTGAAATAATAGTCAACACTCCAAAATGTTGACTAACACGCGTCACTTTCTCGTTCAATCTCGCGCTAAACACAAAATATACCAGCAGCAACTCCAATCGCACCAAAACCAGCAGATCTTCAATCTTAAATCAAAACCAGCAGCACTCCTTTCGTCACGATGACGTCACCTCTGCTGATTCAAAATTCACCAGCACGATCTACAGTAACCTGCTGATTCCAGTTTCTCCAAAAATCAACGCTACACTCAAAAATCCAGCAGGAACTTCATCCCCTTCGCAATTTCCTCAAATCACGCGAGATTAATCCCAATTCAAATCAATTAATCACAAATCTAAACTCTCAATCCTCACAGATAGTGTCCGATAGAGATCGAAGATTCACATCTCGATTTTGGAAGAGTTTGTAAGAAGCGATGGGTTCGAGATTGGCTATGAGTACAGCTTATCACTCCCAGACGGATGGCCAATCCGAGAGAACCATTCAGACTTTAGAAGATATGTTCCGAGCAATTGTGATGGATTTCAGTGATGGCTGGCATGATTCCTTATCCTTGGTTGAGTTTTCTTATAACAACAGCTACCAAGTGACTATCAGGATGGCTCCATTTGAAGCGTTGTATGGTCGCAAGTGTAGATCTCCGATCTGTTGGGAAGAAGTTGGTGAGAAACAGCTTTCTACCCCTGATTTTGTGCTGAATATGGTTTTCTTATAACAACAGCTACCAAGTGACTATCAGGATGGCTCCATTTGAAGCGTTGTATGGTCGCAAGTGTAGATCTCCGATCTGTTGGGAAGAAGTTGGTGAGAAACAGCTTTCTACCCCTGATTTTGTGCTGCATATGAGAGATCAGGTTTCGTTGATTCGAAGTAGAATGAAGGCCGCACAAGATCGCTTCACTAGATATGCTAATAGAAGATGCCGACATCTGGAATTCGAAGTTGGTGATAGAGTGTTCCTTAAGATTTCTCCTTTCAAGAGTGTCATGAGGTTCAAATTTAAGGGCAAGTTAACTCCTAGATTCGTTGGTCCATTTGAAATTGTTGAGAGGATTGGACAGTTGGATTATAGATTGCAGCTGCCTGATGAATTAGCAGCGATACATGATGTTTTTCAGGTGTCAATGCTGAGAAAATATGAGCCAGATCCGTCCCATGTGTTGAGGACTGATGAAGTTGAGATAGATTCTGCCTTGAGTTATGTTGAATATCC
>KV000913.1:39701-50901 GCA_001598015.1 Dorcoceras hygrometricum | reverse complement strand
TCAGCCTTGAATTCTTTGAACTTTTCAAAGGATTCAGACTTGTGCTTCATTAAGTACAAGTACCCTTTCCAAGAGTAATCATCGGTAAAGGTGATGAAAGTATGTGTGACGTACTTAGTACCAATGCTAAGTGGGCCACACACGTCAGTGTGGATCAAATCCAATAGGCCTTGAGCACGTTCAGGCTTACCCGTGAAGGGTTGTTTAGTCATTTTTCCCTTGAGACAAGACTCACAAATCAGTAGGGAGTTAATATCTGACATATCAAACATGTCACTCCTAACCAAATTGTTCATCCTATTCAAGGAAACATGACCTATCCTAGCGTGCCAAAGTTGTGCCGGGTTCAAGCTACGTTTTTCCTTTTAATAGTTGTTGTATGTGTTTCCACATCGCGAGTTGGAACTTCTTTTAATTTTAAGGTGTATAGATCGTTTTCGCGTTCCCCATTTTCAATAAAACATTCATTCTTGTATATATTGCAAATCGAATTAGCAAAATGACAAGAATATCCATCACTATCAAGCATAGAAACAGAAATTATGTTCTTTATTAATTCGGGAACAATAAAACGTTTCTCAATAAGAACTTAAAATTTGAAGACAGAAATAAGTAAACATCTCCTATTCCTACAGCAGCAACCCTTGCTCCGTTGCCAAGCCTCAAGTGGGTCTCACCCTCCCTAAGACGTCGGCTTCTTGTCATCACCTGCAAATAATTGCAGATATGAGATCCACATCCAGTATCAAGTACCCAAGAAGTCGAATTAAGAGACATATTTATTTCAATGTAGAATATACCTTTTGCAGTTCGCAACTGCTCGAGGTAATCCTTACAGTTCCTCCTCCAGTGTCCAGGATTGTGACGGTGGTGGCAAACATCCTCAGATTTTTTCGGCTTTGAAGTCCTTGCCTTGGGCTTATTGGTGGGCTTTTCCTCCTTCGCAGGGGCAGAACGCTTCTTACCCTTGCATTTGGGCCCCTTCTTCGCAGAGGAAGAAGATCCCATAAGGAGGACGGGCTTGTCCTTCTTTATGGTACCCTCGAACACGACAAGCATGTTCATCACCTCTTCAAGGGTGGCTTCCAGCTTGTTCATGTTAAAGTTGACCACAAAGGGGTCGAATGCAGCAGGGAGGGAGAGGAGAAGCAGATCCACAGACAGCTCATTTGGAAGCGTGATATCAAGGCCCACTAGCTTTTCAATGAGCCCAATCATACGAACCCCATGCTCGCGGACCAAAGTCCCATCGCGCATGCGGCTCGTCATGAGCTCCTTGACAGTGGTGAACCTCTTAGTCCAAGATTTCTCCCCATACAGCTCCTTCAGATGAAGGTGTATGCCAGCAACATACTCCGTCTTCTCAAAACGCCGCTGCATTTCGTTGGACATTGATGCTATCACATAGCACCATGCCTTAAGTTCATCGTCCCACCATTTGTCCAGCTTTCCCAGCTCCTCAGGACTGGCATCGGCAGGGGCTTCCTTCGGAGGAGTCTTCTCTAGAGTGTAGAGAAGTTTCTCCGAAGCCAAAACAATTTTGAGGTTTCGAAGCCAATCTTGGTAGTTCAAACCAGTGAACTTGTTGCTATCCAGTATAGCAGCAAGTGGATTTTTGATTGAATACATTGTAATAGCAGTTTATACTGAAAAGAAAGACAGAGATGCATTACAGACTATTTATGAAAAACGCTAAGACATAAAACAAGGTCATTTAGTTTTATGAATTACCCTCCCACTATTTTAATGATTTCACCACCCTCTAATGAAATCGAGAAACCAAGTTTCCTTAGTGAGTACACAGAGTCCAATCAAGAAATCATGGTCCCGAATAATATCAGCCAACCATGACCCTCAAAAGGTAGAGTCCAATTGCAACAGGTGCAACCTCCACCTTATTTTCGAAGTCAGAGTGATTTCGTTAGATGGATATCCATGTCAAGATCGTATACGAATCTTGATGGCATTGATTTGAGATGGAATCAGTTCTTAGTCCGAAGATATACGATATGTTCATTTCCTTTCGATTGATATGTTAGTTTCGATATGAACTGCTGTATGTTATTTCATGTATATGTCGATTATACTGAGATTGTTTCTCACCGGAGTTTATCCGGCTGTTTTTTTGTTTTGTATGTGTGCATGACAACAGGTGGGAAGAAGCTGGTTTGAGGGGACAGGGGTAGTGAGAGCTTACTACCTAGAAGAGTGGCGAAGGTTGAGAACAACGAGAGATCTGTTTAGCTTAGATTTTGAACCCGTAGAACTAGCTTTGATGAAATCTGGTTTTGTATTTAGTGAATTAGTCTTTGTAATAGCGAAATAGAGTATTGATTGTGTACAGTATATGCTCTGTTTATAAATAACCAGATCTGGCGGAATAAATGAGCAGCTTTTGTTTATTTGTTCTGTTTTTACATAATCAGTTGTTACGAAAAAAAAAGAAAAAAAAACAGATTTCACTTGAGTAACTCGTTTATCTGAATTAATCGACCATAAGACGAGATTAGAACAATTGTGGGAATAGAGCCTCACAGCTGGTGTCCTCGGGTCATACTCTGATATGAGATGATTGGGAATCAAGGTACTATACTTAGGGGTATCACATTTATATCATAGCATGACTATTATGCTCCATGTATTTTATGTTTAGCATATATATCCTTGAGATGACCTGTTAGTTAGGAGTGAGTGCTCAAATTCTCCTTCTGGATGAATAACAATCGAGATTCAAAGTATCCAATAGAATGAGCGAGATCTAGTACTCAAGAAATTTCAGGTTCGTGTCTGGTGTGATGATGTAGAGATGACTCGACGAGTGTGATACACACTTTGATGATGCAGTTTGATCCCTATCATCAATTTCATGATTCATGAATAAAACATATAAGTTTGTATACTCGTATTTTTGGTATTGGATGATTTATTACTCACGTCATCGATTTTATTTCTTGGAACACTCATTTCCCATGGGACAGGTCACAAGTTGGATGTACCAGGACAACAAGGTGGTGTCTAATGGATGTCGACATCCACATCTTGCAGGAGGTTACCTGGTTTCAACTTTTTGAGTTTTCAGTTGGAGTTTTTGGGTGCATTGTTTTTTAGTATACAAATTTTATTAATTCAATCTGGTTGAATTGTATTTTTAAGTCAGTTTTATGAGTTATTTTTTATGTTTTCATCTGACTATATCCTATTTAGTGTAACTGCATGCTTAAGGCTGTTAAGTATATGACCTAGGTCGGGTCGATATATTTTATGGTATTAGAGTAGGAATGATTTTGGGACATGTTGGCGCAGTGGCGGATCCGGATCCCGTTTCCGAGGCCACAGCGGAAGTTTCAAAATGGCCCGGAAATGTTCAATACATAACTAATATAATGCAATATAACATACATAGGATGTTTTATAGAGGATACCTTGCTGGCGTCTAGGCGCCTGGCTCCGACCAGATTCACAGGGAATCTGGCACTTCAACGGTAGGCGGCGGTAGATCTCCTAATCCGATCCATGACTAGAAACAGGACCCTTCGTTAGTCTGCACTAGAAGAGCTGACGAATTTGACACGAACGGAATCTCCTCGTTGACGTGATCGGAACAAGTCCAATCACGTGATCAACGGGCGCGGCGGCGCGTGTGGTGGAGGCGGCGGCCGAGGAGTGTTTGGAGGTGAGGGAGGCGGCGGCCATCTTGTCTAGGGTTTGTGGAAGTGTTGTTGAAATTGTAGCCCTAGGTCTATATATATAGACTTGTGATGGGATTGAACCGGCCCAATGGGCCTGGGTCAGGGCCAGTCCCGTATGAACATTCGGTTCAACTGCATCACCGTGGCTCCATCATAATCCCGATCGACGATCAGATCAGACCGATCTACACAGTTAACAAAACTGAGTATTATGATGCGAAAATAATTTTTCGGACCACCTAGTCCAAAATAGCCGTTTGGCCCCTCCAAGTTTCAAGGATAGTCAAACTAGCCCAAACTTTAGGGAAATTGCATTTTGACCCCTGTTGACCTTTAGGAAGTCGCACTTTCATCCTTCCTCCTCCTATGCTCAACAAATTGAGCTTAATTTCCATACGGGAATCGAGAAGCCAGTACTTGTGTGACCCTCAATGGTTCAGGGATACAGCTAGCCGTGGGCCCACAACATGTGTGACTCCGAAACCACATTTTGGACTAGCCCATCGGATTATGGTAAAGCGTCTAGCAACATCGCCCCATGATCCCCTAGGTATCACTGATAGTGCCTGCAAGAACCAGTCGGTCATGGTTAGCGTACAGTACGGTCCTTTCAACACAAATATCCCGATCAGATCAACGACCATTGGTAAATCGAGAGTCGCTAGAGATCCAGTAACCATGCATACATCTCGGAGATCAAATAGTGACATCGCGTGTGTTATTAGGTAAACCCATTTACCTAAAACACATCTAGTACTCTGGCCAGAGATTTATCACACTATTATCTCCTCAGATAGCATAGGATATCCACGCACAAAGGCGAGCGGTGAATCCTCGACAACGAAGCATCGACTCCTACATGCATCGGGACCTCACCCAATCCCGCCACCTGATGACCCCAACTGAGTCGGTAAACGGGTCAAAGTGAGGCACCTATCATGTAGAGTCTCAATGACGTTTCGAGTAGTGAGGGCTAATCTGTACAACCAAGACCTCGGACTTAATCCACTCGACAAATGGTAACCACTTGGAAAGAACGAACGAGGGTAGTTCGATTGATCACCATGTCACTATCCATTTGCATGCTCAGAACATCACAATTTTCCCTACCAATGAAATGTGGTACTTCACATCGCAGATGCTAGTCTCAAGCTCGGGCTGCCTTATCCTCATTTTGATGGCCCAATCGACTAGGAACGAGTTTATAATACACAGTGACTATTAGATGTGTTTCATGATAGCCATCATATCCGCTATCACATCTAACATACACTATGGTGCATTCTAGGTCTTTATCCAACTCAATTGTTAACATTATAAAATAATGAAGATAAAGAATGCCATAAAAGAATATGAATTTCATAAATAAAGATCGTGTACAAAGATTCAACTAGAACCCACACGCCACAAGTTGGCTAGTAGGGCACTAATCTAACACTTCTCTCGGCCAGCAACATGCGGAACATATGCAATAAGAGAAGAAAATCTTCGGGCATACTCTCCCACGGACATAGATCCCTGCACCAGGTTATCAAACTCTCGCTCCCTGGCGTTCACAAAATATTCTGGAACGTACTCCTGACGAAAGGCAGTACAGAAACTACTCCACGAAATCCCTACACCTATCTCCTCTAGAGTCCTCGAAGCACCTCTCCACCAACGCTCGACACTTCTCCTCAACTGAAACGTAGCCAAACTCAGCTGACGCTCATCATCATACCTGACACGATCGAACAACCCGGTAATATGCTGCAACCAGGACTCAGCATCAGAACTAGGCTCATAGCCATTGAAAGTTTGAGGATTCATCCGCTGAAACCTCGCCATCACAGTTCCATATCGTCTGGAACGTACTCCTGACGAAAGGCAGTACAGAAACTACTCCACGACGATCCCTACACCTATCTCATCTAGAGTCCTCGAAGCACCTCTCCACCAACGCTCGACACTTCTCCTCAACTGAAACGTAGCCAAACTCAGCTGACGCTCATCGTCATACCTGACACGATCGAACAACCCGGTAATATGCTGCAACCAGGACTCAGCATCAGAACTAGGCTCATAGCCATTGAAAGTTTGAGGATTCATCCGCTGAAACCTCGCCATCACAGTTCCATATCGTCCACACGGGCTGCCAGCTCATCTACCTCCAAGTCAACCTGTCTATCGCGTCCACGACGAGGAACACTATGCTGCACTAACTCGTTCTGACCTTCGGACTCTTCCTGAAACTGCCCTCTACCTCTACCCCTACGTCTAGGAGGCATCTACGAAAGCACTAAGAGGGTAAGGTCACACAGCAACAGATATATCATATAACAAATAAATCACATAGTCATGCACATGCAACAAGCAACACTGTGTCTAGACTCAAGTGTGATCGAAAGAAATTGAGCATATCCCAGCTTAAGCTCTGATACCAAAAATGTCAGGCCTCGTGCAAAACCACAGAGTTAAACCACGCAAACACTAGCGGAAGACATAGAAATAGTGGTTAAAATTTTAGTTTTGGCCTGACTGAAGGATACATAATTTAAAATATCGCACTACTCAAAATATCCCAGTAATTAAAATAACTCAGTACAACAGTACAACATGCAATATATACAAGCACTACAGAAAACAACTGAAATACAATAAAGCACAGGGCATCCCCCGGCTAACAGTGCTTATACATATATGCTATACGGTAACTGGGACACTCTAACCACCTCCTGAGGCACCTCCAGCTGGGTCTACTCCACAACCAGCAGAGTAACCATGATAACCTGAAAACACACATACAGGCAAACAACACCAGCCCCAGAGGGACACGAGGTCAAACCCCAGTACGGAGAGCAAAATAAAACAGCTAACGGAAAGCAACAAGTAATATCCAAATTCTATGCATGAACAGCTGAGCACAACAGAAGGCTACAACCAACGGCAGGGAGCCAGAATCTCGAAGGCAACTCAAATCTGATCAGTGATCAAGACAGATAGCAACGGAAAACAGTTAACAGTGGCCACAGGGTGTGTGCGTATATGGGAGATACCCACTCGTGTCAACACACGGCACCAGATGCAACACATGGCTCAACCTGCTATTGACCAACTCATGAGGTGTGGGAGCTACCCACTCCGCCCATAGTGGCTAACAGATCCCAACAGGGAAATGAGGTACGGGAGTTACCCGCTCATCCTCAACAGCATCCTGGTACGCTCAGAGCAATAAAAAAGGCACGACTATAACATATTTAAGCTCAATAGATAAATGTGTGTATGCAACAGATGCAACGTTCAACACAGAAACATATACAATACGCAAATCATACACAGCAACAAGCATAATCACCCATGCTCAATCCAAAGCTGTAAAACAAGCTCACATCCGTACCTCAAGCCTTCTGTGCTACAATTACTACAACAGGGTCCCGAGCAACACAGATCTCACACCTGCTAAGCCAAATACAGATACTAAATCAGGGACAGTAACACAGAAACCACGGATTGGGTGCTACAAGCTCAACCCAAGTCTGTCCTACCCTTCTAACACATCAGAAGGCTCTAAACAAAGCACAAGGTATGATCTTTAACACTTACCCAATGAGCTACCTCAATGGCAGGCAAAATCCGACGCTTATGCTAACAGACTAAAGAAGGGAGATGTCATAGAACACCTCACTAGCTTCAAGCAATCGTCCAAAAGCAGCACCTAACGAAGCGTCTTAGCAAGAGGAGTCCAGCGCTACCACTCTTAATTAAATCGGAGCTATCTACCGTCGGCAATCAAAGAAGATAAGGTTCGGTGAACAGTAGCTAGGGTATCGCGACAGAGTTTGCTCACGGGAAATATTCTAAGTGTCGGGAACAATAATAAAGAACAAAGGCAAAGTCCTCTATATACTCAAATCTGTCCATGATTGCTGAACAGATCCCACCGACAACTTAAGGTACAAAGCTGATATACCCGCTCGAATCTGAATCTATCAACAGATATGGCCTTTCGCCAAAACAGATCCCTACTAACTCAAACGACGTCGCACAAGTCCACTATCGCAAGTGGACACGTCACCCGGTACTCAGATCAGAATCGCTAGCGCAAGAGGAATCTGAAACCCAAAACGGCATCGCCCTCTACACACTCAGATCTCTCTCGAATCTGAAGACCAACGCTGCTCTCAACTGAGTCTCGCCCGCTAAACCAAAACGCTGTCGTTTCAACTAATCCGAATGACGTAGTTTAGCTACTCGCCACAAAACAAGCTAGCGTACTCTCTTCTGCTCAGCGGCAACAGATTCCATCACCACTGCTGAACGCGATCACTCAGCGATGACCAACACCACATCTGAACAGATCCCACAACAAAACTCTTAACTCTCCAGATCTGTTCCAAGGACATATACAAAACCCGATAGCTTCTCCAAGCATATCGACTCAAAGTTGGACACTCAGACTCATTCGATCAAATCTGAATCCAATAAAACCCGATTAATTAACTAAATTATTCCTTCTAAACTTTCGAGTCTCACAGTGGCAGAAGCTTTGAGCCGAAAGACTGCAGTAGTGGCGTGTTTGTCAGTTGAGAGGCCACTACAGGCTGAGATTGAGAGATTTGGTTTGGAGTTCTTTTCAGGAGGCCGTGCGCCGAGTTTAGCAGCGCTCATATTTCAACCGACTCTTCGAGATCGGATTAGAGACGGGTAGGCCTCTTATGAGCAGTTTCAGCAGAGACAACGATATGAGGCCAGAGGTCGAGGCCTGTACACATTCGAGGATGGGATTGTGCATTTCAGAGGTCGTATGTGGGTGCCGTGTACTGGGAATTTGAGTGCCGAGATCTTAGCAGAGGCTCATGCATCGACGTACTCCATCCACCCAGGGAGTACGAAGATGTACAGAGATTTACAGAAACTGTATTGGTGGCCGGGGATGAAGGAGGATATTGGGAGATTTGTGTCTGAGTGCTTGACTTGTCAGCAGGTCAAGGCAGAGCATCAGCGATCGGCAGGGTTATTGCAGCCACTCCATATTCCCAAGTGTAAGTGGGAGCATATTACGATGGATTTCATGGTTGGATTGCCCAGGAGTCCCAGAGGATACACGACGATATGGGTGATTGTGGACAGACTCACCAAGTCAGTGCATTTCTTATCGGTGAAGACTACTTTCACCCTGACGCAGTACGCAGAGCTTTACATCAGAGAGCTTGTCAGGCTGCATGACATTCCAGTCTTCATTGTGTCTGACAGAGACACCGGATTCACGTATGTGTTCTGGAGGAGTTTACATGCCACTTTGGGGACTAGATTGGAGTTCAGCACGAAATTCAACCACAGACTGATGGGAAGTCCGAGAGAGTCATCCAGATTCTGGAGGATTTGCTGAGAGCTTGTGTGATTGATTTCCGGGGTACTGGGACTCGAGATTGCCTCGTAGAGTTCAAGTACATAACGAGCTTTCAGACATCGATTGGGATGGCTCCTTATGAGGCTCTAAGGGGAGAAGATGTCGATCTCCCGTGCACTGGGACGAGGTTGGAGAGAGAGTGCTGATGGCGCCGGAGTTAGTACAACAGACATCGGCCATAGTGAGATGAATACAAGATCGGATGAGGACAGCCTAGAGTCGTCAGAAGAGTTATGCCAATCAGAGAAGACGAGAAATGGAGTTAGCTGTTGGAGATCACGTGTTTGTGCGGATATCACCCATGAGGGGCGTGATGCGCTTTGGCCGGAGCGGCAAGCTCAGTTCGAGGTTCATTGGGCCATTCGAGATATTGGAGAGGGTTGGTACTTTGGCATACCGAGTAGCGTTACCACCCAGCCTGTCAGTGGTCCATAATGATTTCCACATCTCGATGTTGTGGAAGTATGTTCCGAATCCGTCACATGTATCGGATTTTGAGCCGCTCCAGTTAGCGCCAGAATTATCATTCGAGGAGTGACCAGTGCAGATTTTGACTCGAGAGGAGCGTAGACTTAGAGCGTGGAGTATTCTAATGGTCAAATTCAGGTGGCAGAATTACTCCGAGGATGAGGCTACCTGGGAGACTGAGGCCGTTATGCGGACGCGCTACCCTAATATATTTGTTACGTACATAATTTCGGGGACGAAATTCCTTTAAGGGGGGAGAGTTTTAATGCCTAGAAATTCCTGACTACGTAGAAATGAGGGCATGACTAGGGGGAAAATAATTTTACATGATTACTGTGACGCCCCAATCCCCATGGGAGTCACGAGATCAAAGAAAGGGAATAAAAGGGAAAATAGAAGGGCTGAAAAGCAAATAGAACAAGCTGTATTGCCTTGCTCACAAGGAAAATCGAAATACGACTATTGGCGCCATAAAATAAACCAGCATTTTCAAACTCCACCTCCCACCTGCTCCGGCGCCGACTCACCTGCACCAAGAAAGCTAGTGAGCCTAGGGGCTCAACAAGCAAACTAAGGATAACAAACACCATGTGCAGATGTAAAACATAAGACATCATTTATTACAGCTTTTGTTCTGAAGTAAATTCAAATTCCAGCGTTATCTTTTTCGTTAAACTCATGGCTTAGAAGCTCTACTTAGGTCCCATTGCACTCGATCGAATGACTACTGATATCAGTTTCTATGTGGTGAAATCTCACCCAATATGAATGGGCAACTGACCCTCTCGTCTGCTGCTCACCCTTCCCATATGAACCGTCTGTTATCTAAGCCATAAATTCATAAATTTAAACTTTCTTCTTTAAAACACATACTGGGCGAACTGAAATCTTAGCATCGGGGTTCACTTCATTTTTAAAACTCAGGCTTCCTTCAAAAATCGTTTTACTGAGCATCCAGCGGAGACATGAAAAATCAGCAGTTGGGATAAATTCAGCTGTTGGCAAGAATCCAGCTGATGTGAACAGTAGATCAGTTGATGGGTATATATTTATATCGGTAGTCAACACAATTAATTTGGTCAACGGAGTAACAGTAGATCAACCAGTCGTTGGTTCAAGAACAACCAGTCGTTGGGTAGGGCGATCAGCAGGTGAAACAAAAACTAGACGATGGATATAAATCAGCAGTGAAGTACTTAAGGGAGAAGTAACCAGTCGCAAGCAAAAGTAACCAGTCGTAGCCTAGCAACCAGTCGCAACATCGCATCCAGTCGCAACATAGCAACCAGTAGCAACATAGCAACCAGTCGCAACTGCTGGATAAAAATAACGAAACAAGACTGCTGGTTTCTTAACAAAGGAAGGCACCTGCTGGTGAACAGTGCATCGACTGAATTTTAACTGGGAAATGCCTCTGCTGATTTCTCGTAAAGAAGAGTACCTGCTGGTTTCTAACAAAGAATGGTACATGCTGGGTTCTAACAAAGAATGGTACCTGCTGGGTTCTAACAAAGAATGGTACCTGCTGGTTTTAGCAAACGAAATGCACCTGCTGGTGTTTTGATAACACTGGTAATATCGAAACATTGATCACGCTATCAGCAGTCGCCTATCAAACCAGACTTTTTACTGATTCAACTAGCAACTACCGATT
>KV000913.1:10519-21198 GCA_001598015.1 Dorcoceras hygrometricum | reverse complement strand
ACACAGCGACTATTAGATGTGTTTCATGATAGCCGTCATACCCACTATCACATCTAACATACGCTTAGGTGTATTCTAGGTCTTTACTCAACGCAATTGTAAATCATTACACACATAATGAAAGTAAAGAATGCCATATAAGAAAATGCGAATATCATATATAAAGATCGTTTGTACAAGAGTCTATAAAACACACAGCGACTATTAGATGTGTTTCATGATAGCCGTCATACCCACTATCACATCTAACATACGCTTAGGTGCATTCTAGGTCTTTACTCAACGCAATTGTAAATAATTACACACATAATGAAAGTAAAGAATGCCATATAAGAAAATGCGAATATCATATATAAAGATCGTTTGTACAAGAGTCTATAAAACCCACACGCCACAAGTTGGCTAGTTGGGCATCTACTCTAACATGCATGTGACTTTATGTATATGTACCTTGTTATTTTAAAAGATAGTGCATGCTGAGCCTCTAGGCTCACTAGGTTTAAATGGTGCAGGTGATGACTTTATCCCGACTGGTGGTGAGGACCTTTGAGCTCTCGATGCAGCAGTACCCCATGGCCGCTACGATGTCTTTATTTACGTCATGATACACCTTTCAGACATTTATTTACGTGCTATGTTTCCGCACTTTTTCATACCCTGATTTTTAACCAGCATTGACGATTTAATATTTTCGAGGCAATGATCTTATTAATGTTATAAAATGATGATTTAGAAAATGTTCAAAGGAAACGAGCCATAGTCTTTTTAGTTTAGTTATTCCGCACATGATTTTAAAAAAAAATTTCTAGAGTCTGGTTCGTGTCAGTTATTCCATATATATTTCTCGGTACACTGAACAAAATTATTTTGCAAAGTTTATCTATACTCCGCAAATATTCACAGTTCTGAATTTTTTCCTTCTCGTCGTGAGTTGAAATTTCTTTATATTTGCACTTTAGTCCAGAAGTATTTCGTTAATTATCTTTTGACGAAGTACAAATTTTGAGTATCATTTAATTCGAACCTCCAATTTATTATAATTTCAATTCAAAAACTATGGTTGTTACAATTGGTATCAGAGCATGGTCTTTGAGATAAATAATTCTTCTATTCTCAGACAGTTTTTGCCAACCGTTTCATTTAAATAGTGTGCTTATTTAAATGTCATCGAGTACAGTTTCATTTTTAATAGGATTGTGGTGGATTGGGCTATGGTACATATATGGCAGGAAGAGGAAGAGGAAGGAGAGAAGTTATAATGAATAGGATAATAACGATAGCAATACGCGAGTGATAGCAAGCATGGCTCAACTGCTGGAGAAACTAGTAGGACAGTCTAACCAAGGAAATGGCCAATATTCAAATCAATGATTTAGTCACGAGAATCCTCAGGAAACGTTTAGACGCCAAAGGCCCAAAGAGTTTTCAGGAACTAGTGATCCACCTGCAGCTGAGAGCTGGATCAAGTACCTAGAATTCATTTTCAAATCTTTGCAACTAGCTGATCTGTATAGAGCAAGATGTGCCATTTAAATGTTAAGAGATGACGCAATGATTTGCTGGGAAGGAGCCAAATTATCAGTTTATTTGGGTGCACTTTCTTTGGAGGAATTCAAGAAAGTATTCTATGATCCATACTTTACTGCGGATGTGCGCTCCGAGCTGAAGCGCGAATTTTTAACATTGAAGAAAGTTGAAATTCCAGTGATATATTACATCCGTAAGTTTGAAAGAGAATGTTATTATGTACCTTTGATTGGAAGAGACGCAGAGGAAAAACTTCGTCAGTTTTTGACGTATTGAGGCCAATGCTTAATCATGATGTAAGACTAGCTGAACCTAAAGACTTCAGGTCAGCAGTGGATAAAGCCCTTCGAGCTGAACAAAACTGGAAGGAAATAGAAGAAGAGAGACATATAAAGAGCCAAGCTTTTCAACTCAAGAACCAGAGACAAACCAAACGGCCAAACAACAACCAACAGAGGCCGCAGGGTCAAAGACCTCCACAACCTCAGCCGATCAGTGCAGTTCCTGTAATAGACAATCGACCAGTGTGCCCAAAGTGTCAAAGGAACCACTCTGGCCAATGCAGGGTTGGTCAAAAGGGTATGCTATAAGTGTGGTGCTCCTGGACATATTGCCAAGGATTGTTAGTAATCAAAACAGCTCATCATCAGTAGAGCTTATGTGATGACAACAGATCAGGTGAATCCAGAGACTACGGTATTACAGGAAAATTAATTGTTCCTAGAATACCGTCTACCGCTTTAATAGATTCGGGTGCCACCCATTATTTCATAACAGAGACTTTTATTAAGAAATTTCTTATCCAAACCTAATTTCTATCAGTTGAATATCGTGTAACAATATCATGAGGAGAGAGACAGTTTACGAATACAATGTTCGTAACTTAGAGCTGAAATTACAGGGATGTGTAGTCTGTGTAGACTTAATTGTGTTGTCTATGCCAGAATTTGATTTAATTTTGGGTATTGGTTATCAAAATTTGGTGTCATTATAGATTTTAAGCAAAGGACAGTAGTAGTTAAGCCAAACCAAGGAGAACAGGTTTTGTTTAGAGTCGCACCAGTTAATAGAACTACTCGCCAAATTTCAGCTCTGAAAGCTCAAAGATGTTTAAGGAAAGGATGTTTGGGATTTTTGGCTAGCAGATCATCCATAGTTGATGATGGGAACCCTAAGCTGTCATATGTGGAAGTAGTGAGAAAATTTTGTGAAGTGCTCCCAAATGACATCACAGGTCCGTCTCCAGATTGGGAACTTGATTTCACGGTCGACTTAGTGCCAGGTGCAACTCCTGTTTCTAAACCACCATATAGACTCGCACCATCATAAATGAAAGAATTGAAGGAGAAAATCCAAGATCTCCTGGACAAAGGTTTTATTCATCCGAGTACCTCACCGTGGGGAGCACCCGTTCTATTTGTAAAGAATAAATATGGAAGTATGCGCCTGTGTATAGATTATAGAGAGCTGAATAAGATAACTGTTAAGAATAAGTACCCACTCCCTATAATTGATGATTTATTTGATCAACTTCAAGGAGCAGCAATATTTTCGAAGAACGACCTCTGATCTGGTTATCACCAGATGAAAATAAAAGAATAAGATGTGTACAAAACGACATTTAGAACATGATAAGGCCATTACGAATTTATAGTGATGCCTTTTGGTATGACAAATGCACCTTCAGTTTTCATGGATTTAATGAGTAGGGTGTACCAACTTTTTCTAGACCATTTCTTAATAGTTTTCATAGACGCATTCTCATTTACTTGAACAGTAGAGAAGAACACACATATCAGCTTAGGGTGATATTGTAGATTTGAAGAATAAACAATTTTTTGCTAAGATTAGTAAATGTGATTTTTGTCTTGAAAAAGTTGCTTTTCTAGGTCATGTAATCTCTAGTGAGGGGATAGAAGTTGATCCAGGTAAGGTAGAAGCTAAATGTCAGGCCTCGTGCACAACACAGAGTCAAAACACACAAAACATAGCGGAAGCACTTAAAAAGTGGCTAAAAATTTTTCGATTTTGGCCTGACGAAGAAAACATAATTTAAAATACTGTCATACTCAAAATAATCCCAGTTAACACATAATCAAAATAACATAGTACCATTATAACGAATACAAACACTGCCCAACGGCCAAATACAACAGCTAAAAACCACAAATCACAGACGGACTAATAACTATATAAACCTAATCACCACCCGGGACATCCCACCCGCGGCGATACCGGTGCAATAGATACTATACATAACTGGGACACTCTAAACACCTCCTGGGGCATCTCCAGCTGGATCATCTCCACGACCAGCGGAACAACCTGGGAAACCTGAACAACAAGTAGGCAAACAAAACAAACCAGCCCCAGAGGGACATCGGGGTCAAACCCCAGTACGAAGAGCATCATAAAACAGCAATTCAGATACAGCATGCAATGTATCATGTCGTGCAAATGCATGAGCGGTACAAAGAACATCGGTAACAACCGAAGGGCCAAACGATGAAGCAACAACTGTGACACATCACCGAGTCTCAGAAGCTACCCGATCGCACCCAGTGGAAAATAGAGTGGCTCATCGTCGCACCTACGCGGAAGCCACCCGCCAGGTCCCACGGAATTTCAAGTGGATACACCACCCACCAACCTCTATCCAGGTCACTGCAACTGAGGACTGGGAACAACTCAACCAACATCCTCCAGCTGCTGCAACTGAGGACTGGGAACAACTCAACCAACATCCTCCAGCTGCACTCAATCGTGGTTATGCAACACCGTACCGCACCACTAGGGAAGAGCTCCAACAGAGAAACATATCATGGCTAACAAACGAACCATTGGCTCAATATGCTATGCAGATGCAGTAACATGCTTAACATGATGCATGTACGAGTAATGCCAGAAAACACAACAAAAGCATTTGAATAATCACATGCATAGCAACTCAACAGATCACCAAACAGCAGGTAATACACCAGATAGTTTAGCCAATAGACATGCATAATATACACAGCTTTCCTCTACACAAACACTCGGCACAGCTATATAACACATAATACATCCCCATACCTATCTCAAAGCAGTAATACAAGCTCGATTCGTACCTCTACAGGGCAAATACCTCACGCAGATTCCTCCAAAGCACGGTACCAACTACCTGCTCGACTACGATACCTCACAGCTCACTGCAGACTCACAAGTCTGCCCAGAAGCTCGAATCTGCTAAGGCACCTGGCAAAACAGTTCAAAAACTGAATTCCAAACATCACTGTCTACGTCCAAGAACCGAACCCTACAAGTCTATGCAGGCTAAACTAACTAGAATCATCTGAAAACTAGTCAAAAACACTCACCCAAGAGTCCAGAAGAGCCAACGAACGCTCGGGTTAGATCTCACGAAAAGCGTAGAACATCCAGATTCTGCGCACTTCTCTCCAACGTCGACTTTAATCTCCTAGCTAGCAGCAATCGAAAGAGGAACTCAAGTGGAGTCCAACGCCACCCTTCACGTTCCAAACGACGACGGGAAACGGCGGAAATCGACGGAAATAGGCTACGGTGAACAGTAAGGGTTTCAAGTGTTACGGGGAAGAACAGAGGAAATATCGGGGAAAAAAATGCTAAGTGTTCGCAACACTGGTATATAAAATCCTCAAATCAAACGCTACTGTTAAAATCAATCGCAGGTGGCAACAGATCTCTACATCAGATCCCTGCGCTAAGGAGCAAAGCTACAAACCTGAATTCTCAGCGTTCACGCTAACAACGCACAGCAATCAAAACGACAGCGTATCGAAGGTCCCCGCTAATAAAATCAAAACGACGCTGCCCCGGTAAAACAGATCTTTGCGCCCACAACAGTTACTAACAACGCTAAACAAAACCGGTCAACGCAAAGCGTTGACATCTGCTCAAGAACTCTCGCCGCTAACAGATCCCTCAACGCCCTACGAACGTAAACACTAAACGACGTCGTAGAACCAAATAGAGAAATCTGGACACGTCATCTAATCTGCCCATAGCGCTCCAACAGATCTCTAGCGCTAGACCCAAAACGGTGCTGTCTCCACTTATCTAAACGATGTAGCATCGCTTCCCCGCTACAACAGATCTCACATACGTTATCCCCCGTTGACCCGCGTTGACATCCGATTCACCACCAACCAGATCTCATCTCAAATCGAGACAAACGAACCTGGAAACGATGTCGTATAGCTTCCCGCGCCTAGCGACAACAGATCTCTTCCACGAACAGATTTCTCATAATAACGCTAAGTCTAAACGGCGTCGTTCTGCACCCAAAAGAAAAACGCTCGAGCAGATCCCTATACGTTAACGCCATCAGATCTCTCTCTCTCGCGAGCCATCCAGACTTCACGGAACGACGGCGTTTCGTTACCTTGCCTGCTAACTACGCAACAACCATCCAATCATCCAGCGACCAGATCTCTCCACAAAACCACACAGATCTCACGTATGAACACTACAAAAATACGCGCTAACATACTTCAATACACTAGTTCTAACAGATTTCTCCCTCTAACAGATTTCTCACAACAAATCCATCAATTGGACTCCAAATTCAAATGGATTTCATACAATGAAAACCCGTAACTCAAAGCACAACATCTCTAGGAGAACTCTGAAAATTACCAACCAGACTTCACCAAAATCCTGAGATCTGAATTTCGAAAATACTCAAATTTTCCAAAATTGTTCCAACCATGAAATCTGACCCAGAAACACATTCGAAGCCTTACAACTGAAAGGTGAACAACCAGATTTGTCCACGCACAAATCTGAATTCTTAAAATCCGATTAACTCTACCAATTAATCATATTCGAATTTCCGGATCTCACATTTCTCTCCATCTTAAAAGATTTCGTCCTCGAAATCGAAGCGACAATTCTAGAATAAAACAAAGCCTATGCCTAGAAGTTCAGATATACACAAAACAACCAAAAGTACTCCAACTCTCAACCAGGAGACTACTAAACTAGAGTTCAAGATAACCAGGAGCACAGCCACAAGCAACCAACTGCTGGAGAATCACAACGGACATATAACTACATAAATCAGACTCAACGCTTAACACAACCCAACATAGTCATTCGCTCTATAACTTCACCTTAACATAAACACGCCGTGCAAGGAGAATAGATCATGTTGGTACTGCCAAACTAAAAACAGAAGCAGTTCTTACTGCTATCTCCAAAAGGTCACACCCCACAAGAAGTTCGTCGCAAAACACCGCGATACTTAAAACAGCTGATGGTCAAAGGCTAAGTTACCACGTAAAATGCCAAAGAGGGATCAACAAAAGAACAACCAGTTACCAGCTGGGTAGGAACAAGACTCGAATCTGAAAGAAACAAAACACAAGGATGAAAGGCTGTTACAACATAGATGCGGACACGCTCCACTCCTATCCGATTCAGTCTCTCAAATATACCTTCCAAAATATCCTTGATAGCTAAAACAGTCAAATTGAGGGTGTAGTCTCGCTCATTCCATCAGTATTTAACACCAAAGAAGGATCTGATTCACCATTTCCTCGGCTTGAACACATAGAACACACTACGTGTCCACAACAACACAGCCGGCATCAGTAAATCACACACCAAAGATCCAATTTAACCTAATACACCCAAACATACTGATGAATAGGCTAAGTTACCACGTAAAATGCCAAAGAGGGATCAACAAAAGAACAACTAGTTACCAGCTGGGTAGGAACAAGACTCGAATCTGAAAGAAACAAAACACAAGGATGAAAGGTTGTTCCAACATAGATGCGGACACGCTCCACTCCTATCCGATTCAGTCTCTCAAATATACCTTCCAAAATATCCTTGATAGCTAAAACAGTCAAATTGAGGGTGTAGTCTCGCTCATTCCATCAGTATTTAACACCAAAGAAGGATCTGATTCACCATTTCCTCGGCTTGAACACATAGAACACACTACGTGTCCACAACAACACAGCCGGCATCAGTAAATCACACACCAAAGATCCAATTTAACCTAATACACCCAAACATACTGATGAATCTGCAAACTAATTCACCACTAAATCTCCATTCCAGTATAATCTAAGAAGAAGAAACTTGCAAAGAGCATGCGGTTCCCAACCGAGGTTCCAAAATTTCACACTGAGAAAGAAAAAATCTGGTCAAAAGGTCCCACTCACCCTTTGCTCGAGACAGAACCAGATCTCTTAGGTCATCCACCTACTGTACAACCTCCGTGAAAACCACTAGGTCTTACAATTTCTTCTAGTCACCAAGAAAAATTTGTACTTCCCACCGTACAAAATCTCAAAGAAAGTTATACCGAACATCACTTGGTCACGAATTCCACACGAAAATTCTACCAATCCTTGATATGGCCTCACGGACTCAGCATCTGATCCGGGAAAAACGATAAACTCGTAGTTCCTCGAGATCCAAAAACATCGAGAGCTCTTCCAACTTCGGAACAAGAGTTTAGAGTACTTACCAGCCACTACAGACACCAGAAACTAGACAATCTCACGACAGAACTGCCACAAACCCTCTTTCCAGTTTCTTAGAATAAGCCTTAACACAAGGACAAATGGGCTGATATAGACAATCCGCCAATTATTCTATTACTGTCCGTACTAACTGGCACTCAGAGCCAACAAAGAAACTCTACAAATCTACCAAATGCTCAAAAGCATCTTGAGATACTCACTGCTACTAGCACTGTTGGATGGGCCTTCCAACAAATCATCAGTAGCGAGCTTCTCTCGCGCAGGCAGACGCTAAACTCACATCTAAAATCTTAAACTAACTCCAGCCAAAAGCAATATCACGCCAACAAGCCGAACTGAGTGAATACAGAACTCGCTAATCGCTCTCCACCTTAAAATGCACGCCAGAACTCCAAGGTAGTCACAGTAACATCCAGCGCCAAGACAAAGGTGAGGCATCACATCTAGCAAAGTCTCCACAATCCGTAACGCAACTATGCCTCGCAGAATGAAATGGGAGGGTCTAAAACCGAAACAGGGAGTCCATTGAAGTTCAACAACTCAAGACTAATCGATAATCAAAGACAAAGATCAACAACAGATGTGGCCACAGGGTGTGAACATATGGGAGTTACCCACTCGTCTCAACGCACGGTACTAGGTGCACCACAATCACTCAACTTGCGATTGCCCAACTCATGAACTGTGGTAATTAACCACTCGGCTCATAGCGGCTAACAGAACCCAGCAGGGAGACAAAAGGCACAACATTCCCGTTTGTCTTCCAAAACAACACCCTGGTACTCACAAATCGATACCCAAAGCCTAAACAAGGCACATTTAAACGAATCGGGTTTCAACAGCTGGATACACGCAACTCGCAAAACAACTCAACAGCTGGAAACACAGACAACAGAAATTAAGGGAGTTCAAAATACTGCAATTCTGTTGTCCGGACAAAGAAATCAAAGAGGATAGACACGCACTAAAGGTTACAAGGAGAATCAAGTAAATATCAACCGAAACACGTCAGGGAGAAATTCTCAACAAGTAACAACTATCCTCTCAACAACGAGGAGCTAAACACTCCCAAAACAAACCACTTCCCTAACAGGACTCGCTCACAACTTGCTAACCTAACTCAGCATCACTCTCGGAATGACAAGTTCTCCACCGGCAGGAGTACAAAGACACTACATCACACAGACGAGATGGGGTGGAAACATCCTCACGCACCACCAAACAACAAATACAATCGTAAGCGAGCGCGATGTCCGCTTGTCAACTAAACTCACACAGAGTTAACAAGCAAGGAACAACTACCTGTACAATCTCCTCCGGTCAAGACATAATCTCGCTCCCCAGTCGTCGCATCCACCTGTGTTGGCTGAAGTCCCGGTTGCTCAAATAGAGAAAGCTCTCTAACGCTAGACGTCTCTAAAGGCTGAAATCCTGATCGCTGGGACTGAGAAGGACGATTCGGTCGCCTCGAAGAACTACTAATCAAATCCAGCTGCCACAAAGTAGGACACGCTCTAGCATAGTGCCCAACCTGACCACAATTGTTGCAAGCGCCTCTCACTCCAATGCATTCAGAGGGTCGGTGCCTACCCCCACACTGACCACAGAAAGACACAGTCGACCTCACTCCACTAGAACCGCCAGAATTCGAAGAACTCGAACTGGATCTCTTAAAGTGCCTTCCTCTTGGTCTAAACCTCTGTCGACTCAAAGACCGTGGTGCCACAGAAGGCTGGGAGGACGACGTTCCAGATGGCACAGGATCAACACTTTGTCCTGTCGACTGCTGCACTCGAGTCTGTCCAACTGCAAAGCTTTCCATAAGGTCAACCGCTCTGTTGACAGCATTAGCAAGACCGAGAAAGGCTGAAGACTGACTCTCACTAAATCCCAAAGGAACACTCGGTTGGGAGGCATCCTCTCTATCAGCACTAACCGGAGTCCTCGAATCAACCACCGATTGCCTACTAGCTCTACCTCTTCTCCTAGGTGGCATCTCTACAAGACACTCAAAGGTAAGCACACAAGCAAGTAATTCAAGCAGTCAAGCACAAACCAATGAACAACTACAGTGCCTAGAATCACATGTGATCAAAGAAATCGAGCTTATCCCAGTTTAAGCTCTGATACCAAAAATATCAGGCCTCGTGCACAACACAGAGTCAAAACACACAAAACATAGCGGAAGCACTTAAAAAGTGGCTAAAAATTTTTCTCTTTTGGCCTGACGAAGGTAACATAAATTAAAATACTGTCATACTCAAAATAATCCCAGTTAACACATATTAAAAATAACATAGTATCATTATAACGAATACAAACACTGCCCAACGGCCAAATACAACAGCTGAAAACCACAAATCACAGATGGACTAATAACTATATAAACCTAATCACCACCCGGGACATCCCACCCGCGGCGATACCGGTGCAATAGATACTATACATAACTGGGACACTCTAAACACCTCCTGGGGCATCTCCAGCTGGATCATCTCCACGACCAACGAAACAACCTGGGAAACCTGAAAAACAAGTAGGCAAACAAAACAAACCAGCCCCAGAGGGACATCGGGGTCAAACCCCAGTACGAAGAGCAGCATAAAACAGCAATTCAGATACAGCATGCAATGT
>KV000912.1:38712-55357 GCA_001598015.1 Dorcoceras hygrometricum | reverse complement strand
AGGATCCATTTTCAGGATAACTGAGGTTTGGATAAAAAGATGATGGAGAGAGGAAACAATCTCAAGGAGATGTAGAATGTAATATGAAAAATTGTTATTGATGAACGGGGTATTTAAAGGAATGATTTGAGTACTATTGGAATATTTTAGTAAAAGAAATATTTTGAAAAGGAAAAGGAAAAGTGAATATGTATGATACGGTCTGAGCCAAAGACCTGTTTGAACCTGACTTAATTGATCTATGAACTTTAACCTATTATTTACTACGGACATAATGAATATTTTTGTACGATTATCTAATATATTTGAAGGGTACTGCCTATGTTGTTTTGGAGTAGGTATTGAAAAAAGCTTCTTTCTTGACTATTTGAAATTACACAAACGTGGCATATGCCTTTGGAGGGTTTTTGTTCATTTTCTGATTCAGTATCATCTTTATTTGATGTACTGTAATCACTTGGAATATCATCAAATAATTCATTAATATTTTGTTTTTTATTTTTCTGTTGAGTTTTCTTGAGTTTTGTGAAACAATTATTAGACGTATGACCTGGTTTGTTACAATTCCAACATTTTAACGTATTTGGATTAGTATTAGTTTTCTTATATTTTTGACTCTTAAATCTTGAAGATTTATTATAAGATTGAAATCTTTTATCTTTCTTTTTCTTACGTAATGAAGGAGGTTCAATATTCATTAAGCCGAACATTGAACAGAAAGAACCTAACTCTTTACGAGTTGTAGTTCTATCAGATTTGTATTTTGCTTGTAATTTGAGTTCTGAACATAAAGATAGGCCTTCTTTTTTAATGAATGCAAACAACTGACCAAAAGTCATGTCTAAAAAAGGAATATCGTCTGTTCCTACGGTCAGTTTTTAATTTTTGAAATATTCTTTCTGCGAAGAGTCGGGGTAATCCCGATATGAAACGTTCTTTCCAAAAAGACATGTTACAGTCTTCTCGGCGAAGAACATGAGTTAGGAATACATCCTTATACCAACGATAGTCAGTTAAGGACGGACATTTGAGATTTGTTAAAATTATTTTGGAAGAATGAAATTCTTCACTGGGATTGCCTATGAAATACATTGAGATCGTAAATATAAGGAATTCTCCTGAATCATTTTAAGCAGTAATATTACCACTGTCATCTTCAGTATGAATTTCATGATTAAGTATGGCTTCTTTTTCTTGGAGGGTGAGGGATTTATCCCACCAATTTCTTAATTGGCCTGTAAAGCCTTGAATAATTAATGCTGTTGAAGTTTCTTCATTATTTCCTTTGATTTTGTAGGCTGCTCGAGCCATACCCATTTCTTGCAAAGTATTAAGGATTTCGTATTCTGATTTGCCATCTATATTCCATTCAATTATAGATTGGCCATCATATTTTGTACTTTTGAACTGATTTCTTTCTTCGTAACCTATATCAACTGGCGTAGGCCGTCGATAATAATTACGAGTATTGAACTGTCTTCTATGGTTTATTCTATTAATATGAGTTTCTTCATCTGTGAAAGGATTGTCAATAATATTTACTTCTGGTTCTGATTCGGAACCGGAATCAATAGAATTAGAAGTTTGAGACTCAGTATCTGGATTATTTTGAATATTATTGTTTTCAACACAATTGATTTTACTACCAGATGTACCTATTTCTGATAGCTTTGTTGAAATTTTGTTGAGAATTGAGTCAGTATTATTATTGAGTTCTATACCTATCTCCTTTCCGGGAGGTAGAACATTTGTTTGAAAGAAAGGCTTTGCTGTTGTATTATCAAATATTGATGGTTTTGATTTTTGAGGAAGATTATTAGAGATATGATCTACTTGCGTAGCAATTGTCTTAAGTATTTGATTTGAATAATTATTTTGTTGAAAAATATTATTAACATCGTCTGTATTGACAGGTTCTTTGTCATTACGTCCACGTTTAAATGGATCAGCGATGACATCACCTTTTGAAGTATTGAGCTGTAATTTTTGAAGAGGAGGATGAACAGCTGTAATAGTCTCATTGTTACTGAGCGTCCATTTTTTATGAAGAGTAGTATTAACTTGAATAGCAGAATGGTTTTGATAATCATTAATCCCTTCTGCCGAAAGGAATATAGTTAGGAAAGTGTAAAAAGGAATATTTGATCTTATTATTTTCATTTTGATTATCCAAGCATTAACAATTTTTATTTTGATTTCTTTATCTAATTGTTTGTACCATATACGTTTTGAATCATGATATGAATCTTCAGCTTCTTGATTTAAATATTAATAATCTGGTTTGAATTCTTCTCCAGAACTGATCATATTAATCATACTGGAAATTGAAGGAGACATTGGAGGAGAATAATTTTGAGGCGAAGATTGTTCTGATTGAGGTTTAGAAAGAGGTGTTGTAAATTCAAATTTTTGAGTATTTCTTGAGACAGACGAAAATGAATGTCTCGAAGATGTTGATCTTTGGAAATTAGGAATTTTAGTATTTTGAATTTGTGAATTAAATTTAATTGTGATTTTGCCATCTTCTTCTTCTATTATTTGAGAAATATCTCTACGTTCTATGTTTCTGGGAATTTGAGGTGTATTAATTATGAATTGTTCTGGAATGGTTATTTCATTCCATTTGAGTCTTTTCGGCGTAAAGACCGTAGGCCTTTCTGCATCAATTTGCAACAATACTGTCTCTTCTTTCGAAACAGGCAGTCTGTTGAACTTTGGATTTATTTGTGAAGACAGAAGTCTGAAGTAGACTCTTATATCTATCAGATTCAGCAATTTGAATTTGCCAAAATCCAGATTTAAGATCATATTTTGAAAATATTTTTGCGGAATGTAAACGATTGATAAGATCTCTTTTATTTGGAATAGGATATCGAATCCATAGAAGAACTTTGTTTAAAGGTTTGTAATTAATTACTAGACGGGGAACACCACGTTCTAGTTCAGCTTGTTTGATTACATAGAAAGCCGAACAACTCCATGGTGATTTGGAAGGTCTGATGAGTTTTTTGGATAAAAGATCTTTGATTTCATTTTGACAATTTTTTAGAATTCTTGATTCATTTGAATAGGTCTAGATTTTGTAGGAATATTTTTTTCAGAAAAATCTTTTTCATAGGGAAGAGAAACGATATGTTGTTTCCTATCCCAGAAGGCATGAGGTAATTCATGACAGATTTCATTTGTAATCTGATGTTCTAGAATTTTGATATTCTGTTGGATTTGAGGTAATATTAATTGTTCATCGATTTTTAGATAAGAAATTTCTTCTTGTAATGAATTAATATGTTGCTTTTTATTGTGAATAATATTAATTTGTTTGAAGATTGAGGAGTTTTGTAACAGAAAGACTTCTTTCTGTTTAACAGGTGTAATAAAAGGGAAGAGAATATATTGACTATGAATCTTAGTAGATATCCCTTTATCATTGACATGGAATGGGTATATTTGAGTAAGAAATGGGGTACCGAGAATCATATCCAGAGATATGTCACGGACTAATGTGAATACATTTTTGAAGGCCATTATTTCAAAGGCCAGAGGTTTCTCGGTGAAACGCGTGCCACCATTTTCAAATTGGCCGACATCATTATTCAACACAGGATGAAGATTCCTTTCCAAAGATGCGTGCAAGTTATGATCAAAACCCGACAAAGACAGCTCAAAAGACAGCTTAAAAGAAGTCGTTTCAACAACCGCACTCAAATATATCATGGTGGACAAAGAAAATATTTTTCAAAAGACGTGCACCACTTTCAAAAAGATGTTCCCCATTATCAAAAGAAGACAACACATTTTCAAAGATTCCCATTATCAAAAGGCGTTCCCACTTTCAAAAGCTGCTGACAAAAGATGCCAAAAGACGCATTATCAAAAGGTGACAAAGACTTAAAGCAAAAGTAGACGGTGACATTCCATCTACCAAGCTTGTCGAAGACTTCAAAGTTTTTCCTATATATTCATTGTATTTTCATAAGTTAGGGAGAACGAGTTTAGAGCGAGAAAAATTCTTTGTAAAAACTCTGAGCTTGTATCTGCGATCAATCAACCTTACTTTGTAAGATTTTCATTCCAATTTATAAAAATCAATCTTTATATCATTCTGTTTTTGTTTTCATATCTGTTCTTGATCCCTGTCCTCCAATTTATCTATCATATATGTTTTTTACGATCCTTGTTCTTTTATTTTGGTATCCTGCGATCAATCAACCTTACTTTGTAAGATTTTCATTCCAATTTATAAAAATCAATCTTTATATCATTCTGTTTTTTTTCATATCTGTTCTTGATCCATGTCCTCCAATTTATCTATCATATATGTTTTTTACGATCCTTGTTCTTTTATTTTGGTATCAGAGCCATGACTTTAATGAACTTAGAGAGTATTCAACTTAGAGTTATTAAGAACTTTCAATAGAATTCGATTAAGATCTGTGTTTAGGTTGTTGGTGATGCGTTGGTCAGCCCTTGTATCCGTTGGTCAACCGTTGAGATAGGTGGTCCCGGTGGTGGTCCCGTGTTAACAACACTGAAACCATAGATTTTAAGAGTATTATGTTAGAGTTCAAGATGGCTTTACGTTTTAGAAATCTAATGTCATTAGGATCTACCTCTAGGTCCCAAAATATAGTTCAAAGTAGTGAAACACATATGCCGATAGATTATTCAAACTGGACAATCCCCCAGGAACAAATAGAAAACATATACAAAATAGGTTTCATAGATTTCAAAACTGCTTTTTCTATCAAAACACACGAAGAAACATTAAATATTCAAGAAGATAGTCAAAGTATAACACTCCTTAATAATTCAACAATCCAAAAATATATTCAAAAGAATTACAGATATATTCATTTTGGTTTAGTTCA
The DNA here is from genome assembly GCA_001598015.1 of Dorcoceras hygrometricum. Classification (NCBI taxonomy): domain Eukaryota; kingdom Viridiplantae; phylum Streptophyta; class Magnoliopsida; order Lamiales; family Gesneriaceae; genus Dorcoceras; species Dorcoceras hygrometricum. The sequence continues at coordinate 50,489 of KV000912.1, read as the reverse complement.
AATAGCTGTCAAACCTTTAGTTCATATTGGAGTTGACACTCCAGTATATCTCGCCTTGCGTGATCAACGACTCAAGAGATATCAAACGTCTCTTCTGTCGATGGTGCAAACCAATATCTGCAATGGCCCAATTTATTTTAATTGTTCTCCAAACTTTTCTGTGGATCTCACAGATCCCATGATTTTAGATTCATTAATTTTAGACGTTCAAATTCAGGGAGATGAATTTTATCCCTGCAAAAACTTCGCAATTATGTACAGAGTCTACTTCAGACTTCTGTCTTCACAAATAAATCCAAAATTCAATAGACTGACTGCTTCGAAAGAAGAGACAGTATGCAAATTGATGCGGAAAGGCCTACGGTCTTTACGCCTAAAAGACTCAAATGGAATGAAATAACCATTCCAGATCAATTTATAATTAATACTCCTCAAATCCCCAGAAACATAGACCGTAGAGATATTTCTCAAATAATAGAAGAAGAAGATGGCAAAATTACAATTAAATTTAATTCACAAACTCAAAATACTAAAATTCCTAATTTCCAAAGATCAACATCTTCGAGACACTCATTTTCTTCTGTCTCAAGAAATACTAAAAAATATTAATTTACAACACCTCTTCCTAAACCTCAATCAGAACAATCTTCGCCTCAAAATTATTCTCCTCCTATGTCTCCTTCAATTTCCAGTATGATTAATATGATCAGTTCTGGAGAAGAATTCAAACCAGATTATGAATATCTTAATCAAGAAGCTGAAGATTCATATCATGATTCAAAACGTATATGGTATAAACAATTATATAAAGAAAACAAAATAAAAATTGTTAATGTTTGGATAATCAAAATGAAAACAATCAGATCAAATATTACTTTTTACACTTTCTTATCAATTTTCCTTTTGGCAGAAGGGATTAATGATTATCAAAACCATTCTGTTATTCATGTTAATACAACTCTTCATAAAAAATGGACGCTCAGTAACAATGAGACTGTTACAGCTGTTCATCCTCCTCTTCAAAAATTACAGCTCAATACTTCAAAAGGTGATGTCATCGCTGATCCATTTAAACGTGGACGTAATGACAAAGAACCTGTCAATACAGACGATATTAATAAAATTTTTCAAAAAAATAATTATTCAAATCAAATACTTAAGACAATTGCTACGCAAGTAGATCATATCTCTAATAATCTTCCTCAAAAATCAAAACCATAAATATTTGATAATACAACAGCAAAGCCTTTCTTTCAAACTAATGTTCTACCTCCTGGTAAGGAGATAGGAATAAAACTTAACAATAATACTGATTCAATTCTCAATAAAATTTCAACAAAGCTATCAGAAATAGGTACATCTGGTAGTAAAATCAATTGTGTTGAAAACAATAATATTGAAAATATTGAAAATAATCCAGATACTGAATCTCAAACTTCAAATTCTATTGATTCCGGTTCAGAATCAGAACCAGAAGTAAATATTATTGACAATCCTTTCACAGATGAAGAAACTCATATTAATAGAATAAACCATAGAAGACAGTTCAATACTCGTAATTATTATCGACGGCCTACGCCAGTTGATATAGGTTACGAAGAAAGAAATCAGTTCAAAAGTACAAAATATGATGGCCAATCTATAATTGAATGGAATATAGATGGAAAATCAGAATACGAAATCCTTAATACTTTGCAAGAAATGGGTATGGCTCGAGCAGCCTACAAAATCAAAGGAAATAATGAAGAAACTTCAACAGCATTAATTATTCAAGGCTTTACAAGCCAATTAAGAAATTGGTGGGATAAATCCCTCACCCTCCAAGAAAAAGTAGCCATACTTAATCATGAAATTCATACTGAAGATGACAGTGGTAATATTACTGCTCAAAATGATTCAGGAGAATTCCTTATAGTTACGATCTCAATGTATTTCATAGGCAATCCCAGTGAAGAATTTCATTCTTCCAAAATAATTTTAACAAATCTCAAATGTCCATCCTTAACTGACTATCGTTGGTATAAGTATGTATTCCTAACTCAATTCTTCGCCGAGAAGACTGTAATATGTCTTTTTGGAAGGAACGTTTCATCTCGGGATTACCCCGACTTTTCGCTGAAAGAATATTTCAAAAATTAAAAACTGCCGTAGGATCAGAAGATATTCCTTTTATAGACATGACCTTTGGTCAGTTGTTTGCATTCATTAAAAAAGAAGGTCTATCTTTATGTTCAGAACTCAAATTACAGGCCAAATATAAATTTGATAGAACTACGACTCGTAAAGAGTTAGGTTCTTTCTGTTCAATGTTCGGTTTAATGAATATTGAACCTCCTTCCATACGTAAGAAAAAGAAAGACAAAAGATTTTAATCTTATAATAAATCTTCAAAGTTTAAGAGTCAAAAATATAAGAAAACTAATACTAACTCAAATACGTTAAAATGTTGGCATTGTAACCAACCAGGTCATACATCTAATAACTGTTTCAAAAAATCGAAGAACATTAATAAGAAACATAAAAAACAAAATATTAATGAATTATTTGATGATATTCCTAGTAATTACAGTACATAAAATAAAGATGATACTGACTCAGAAAATGAACAAAAACCTTCAAAAGGCATATGCCACGTATGCGTTATTTCAAATTATCGAGAAAGAAGTCTTTTCTCAATACCTACTCCAAAACAACATAGGCAGTACCCTTCAAATATATTAGATAATCGTACAAAAATATTCATTATGACAGTCGTTAACAATAAGTTAAAATTCATAGATTATTTAAGTCAGGTTCAAACAGGTCTTTGGCTCAGACCGTATCATACATATTCACTTTACCTTTATCTTTTCAAAATATTTCTTTTCCTTAAATATTCCAATAGTACTCACATCATTCCTTTAAATAACCCGTTCATCAATGACAATTTTTCATATTACATTTTACATCTCCTTGAGATTGTTTCCTTTCTCCATCATCTTTTTATCCAAACCTCAGTTATCCTGAAAATGGATCCTGCCAAACATAAGCAAAATATTCAAACCGCTCGGGATTATGAAATGCCCAAAGCTCCATCAAAAGAATTAGTTCAACTACATCCTTCCACACCTACAAAAACACAAACTCAAAGACCCACGGGTCAATTTCCTCCCCTTACATCAAATTATAATAGATACAGTCCTCTTCAAATCTCAATAGATCTGTATTCACTGTTACTATTCTAGATTGAGTCCGTAACAAACATGCCACACAAAGGCCGTTTGAAAAGAAAATACAAGTGTTGTAAACAGCAGCTGCGTCTGCTTGGTGAAGTTGTGTTGCTAGGAGTTCACGTTAAGTGCTGCTTGCGTGACTGGGTGTTTGCAGAAGGCCTGTAACCATCAAATCTTCTAGTGAAACCTTCCTAAAAAGGAAGAAGGGGAGACGTAGGATATTGATATCCGAGCTTCCATAAACAAACTCTCGACCCTTAAACTTTTACATTATTGCATTCACTTACTGCTTGAATCTGTTCACAAATTATTTTGCTTCTTTCTGCACTTTTTGTTAGCCGAGAAATTTGATTTAAACTGAGATCCTCAAATCTGGTAACTCAGATTTAAGTTAAGCGGGTGCTTGTAAAATTGTTTTAAAAGGTTTCGAAAATTTGAAATACCAAGAGTTCATTCAACCCCCCTTCTGAACTCTTGCAGCTGTTTTTCGAACCACATTGATCCTATCATAATACAAATCTATGAGGGAAATGATGAGACCAAGGAGAACAAGCTTACATGTGGCCCAGTAAATATATGAGTCCATAAAAATGAAAGATGGAGAAACCATGGCGGAGTTCGATGAGAGTTTTAGTGCTGTGGAGATAGAGCTTACCATTTTGGGAAAAGAGTACAGCAACCGAGAGCTGGAACTCAAAGTGATGAGACCGTTGCCCAGAGAGTGGGATGTTAAGACCATGGCGATGCGGGAATCCAAAGATCTGAACAAGCTGGAGCTTCATGATCTGTTCGCAAATCTAAAAGCGTATGAGTTTGAGCTAGAGACAAGATCTGAAGCTGGACCCTCAACATCACAACCAACCAAAGCAGTAGCGGCAACAACATCTGAACAGTGCTCTGCAAGCACGAGCAAATCCGCAGAACAACTCAGCAACGATGCCATGTCCCTCTTCGTTAAGAAGTTTGGGAAATACATGAGAAAATCCTACAACCCTTCTTTCTCTTATAATAATTATAATAAATCTGAAAAGTTTTCTACTGATATGAACTGTTTCAAATGTGGTCGTCCAGGTCATTTTACTGCTGACTGTAACAGGCCAAAGAAGGAGGACAGACCCAGAAAAGATGAGAAGAAAGACGAAAGGTCAAAGGAAAGATCCAAAGAAAGAAGAAGGAGGACAAGATCTGATAAGAGGCCCAGCAGAAAGAACGATCGCAAAGTACTGGTTGCTGAGGAGAGCAACAAAAACTGGGCGGACACAGATTTCGATTCCTCATCAAGAAGCTCTTTTTCAAGCGACAGTGAACAGGAGGAAGTTCACTGCCTAATGGCTAACCAATCTTCAGATGATGAGGTATTCGATTTTTCAAATACTAAATTTACACGGGAGGAACTAATCACTGCATTAAATGAAATGTTTCATGAGTATCGTAAGCTTTCTCAGACATTCGAGGAAGTCCAAGCTGAAAACGTAGATTTGAAAAATAGTTCGGTAGAACCAAGATCTGTTCAACTTGGTAAAACTGACAGTTTACAAATTGAGTTGAGTAAGCTGAAGACTGAGAATGAATCTTTGAGGTAAGATCCAGTGAGCTCGAGTTTGAAATTGAAAAGTTAAATCTGATAATGAGCTCCTGGACCCAATCTTCTGTTTCTCTAGATAAGCTGTGTGAAATTCGGAAGCCAACGATGATAGAACTGGCTTATGTTTCAATGCTGGTGAAAGATGCGCTGGAGAAACCAGTACTCAGTCATATCTGGTATATGACAAGTTCAAAAAGATGAGCTTTGTCAAAGCCAGTATGACACATGATACATGCGAGTCGGTAAGGTATGATGACCAGATCTCAGGGCAACTGAATCAAAAAGGGAAAGCTGGTATTGGATATGACGGACCCGAGAGATTTAAGTCTGGTTGGCTAAAGAACAGACTTGACAAAGAAAAGGCGAAAGCTGGATCCAAGTCGTTTGTTCAGAACCAACAAAGACGTGGTTCTAAGAAAGTCAAATCTGAATGGAGAAAGGTTCGACCCCCAAGATATCTGAATGGTCAAAATACCAAACCAAAGCTCAACAGATCTCACAATATTTTTGCACAGACCCTTATGGACTATCATACTGGGAAAACTGTTAAGGTAATTCAAGAATGGGTCCCGAAAGGGGTAATCCGATCTGGACCCAAGTAAAATTGGGTACCAAAGTCTGTTTTTATGGTTGTAGGATAACATGTACAAATCTGGAGATGAGTTAATCATTTGGTACCTTGATAGTGGGTGTGCACGTCACATGACAGGTAATCCAAAGATGCTATCAGATTTTACTCCACACAAAGGAGCAAAGATAGTTTTTGGTGATACTCACATGGTAACACTGTGGGTAAGGGTAAGCTTACCCACGGTAACATTTCAATATCTGATGTTTTAGTTGTTCATAAATTGTGCTATAATTTGATTAGCATAAGTCAGCTATGTGACAAGGGTTACATAGTTAACTTTCAACATCACACATGCACAGTTCAGAGTCCAAATGGTCTGACTGTGTTGGTAGGTAAAAGATCGGGGAATACCTACATTATAAACTGGTCAGAGCAAATGGGATCTGAACAGATTTGCCTTGCAGCTAACTCTTCCAAGAGCAGGTTGTGGCATCAGTGAATGAACCATCTGAACTTTAAAACGCTTGACCACTTGAGTCAGCATGAACTGGTTTCTGGTATGCCCAAAATAAATTTTTCTAAGGACAAGATCTGTGCCACATGTAAGCTTGGGAAACAAATTAAATCTACTTTTAAAAAGAAAGGCGGTAAACGTTCTTACCGAAACTTAGAGCTTTTACATATGGATCTTTTTGGTCCTATTCCCGTAACAAGCTTAGGGGGAACGAACTACACTCTCGTTGTTGTTGACGATTTTACTAAATTTACTTGGGTGTTGTTTTTAAAAGCAAAATCTGATACCGCTAACCAACTCATTCGGCTTTTAAAATGTTTACAAAATGACAGATTGTGACACCCAAACCCAACGGGGCCACGAGAAATGGGGTAAACAAAATTTTCGAAGAAAGGAAGGGCTAAAAGATAATTTGTTATAAGCTGTATTCCTTATAACCAACAAGAAACAAAACACAATACAATTTCGAAGATCAGCAGATACTCAAATGTGCGCGCTACTGCTAAAACTTATGCGGAAAACAGGATATTTCATATAACCTTGCAATTGCGGTTTACAACAGCTGATATTTGAGATAAATATACAACCATTGCTACTGATTTAATACAGCACATCCTACCCAAAACAATATAACTATGACACGGAAAAACATAGGCCTTGGATAAACACAACGCCACCCATCTGCTGATTCAAGTTCCACCTGCTGTTCCTCCTTCAGCTGTCGTACCTGCACCATTTTAAAAGCTAGTGAGCCTAAAGGCTCAGCAAGTAAAATCTGAGTAATAACAATTTCATAAAAACGCAGGCAGACATCTGTACAATACATATGTTAAGGAACTTCAATATACAATATCATTTTCATTGTGCATTTTACTAATATTTTGGGCCATTTGGCAATTTTAAATGTTATGTGTCTGCTGAATTGTTGATATCAGCAGGTAAAATGCGCTGTGGCTGGTTCCAGCAGATGACTCCAAGGAGCGATGCACGAGCTGAATTTTAAATCGATTGGAAAAAGTTTTAAGGAGGTGAAATGCTTTCTTTAAGAGAAGGTTTGGTGTTTTACAAATTAAAATGATATGAAGGGAATTTTACTAAATTTTAAAAGTGTGTCATGCTTGATTTCACAAGTAGCATGCCACTAATCCCTTTCATATAAAAACCTGTTTTCAAAGTAAGATTTTCATCATTTGCAAAGAAAAGATTTAAAGTGTTCTTCAAAGAAATTCCAGAAGAGTTCGTGCGTTGCTCAAAGGGAGGATTTCTGCGGGAATTAGCTGTTGTCGAAAAGCTTTGTTTAAAAGCAAGTAAAATCTGATCCTTTGCTACACCATTTGAAGCATATATTGTGTTTTTTTTATGGATCTGCTTGCCTGTATGTTTAAGATATGTTTAAAGTTCATGTTTTAAATGATTTAGACATGAAAAGGAAAGAAAGATGGGTTCGAAAATGTTGTTTTGATGTTATGATGCTTCCAGTGTGATTTCCAGAAAGTTTATGAAGTTTTATAGGTACTGAGGATTCGAACTTATTTCCAGAAACGCTATGAAAGTTATTCTTGCAGTAGCTGTAATATTAGAATTTGATAACTGTGTAATTGGTAGTTGCTGGTCGAATCATTGGTATGGTTTTATAGGCAACAGCTGATAACATCGTTGTTGTTTTGATATTACAAATGTTGAGTTATGTATCCAGCAGCTGTATCTACTTGTTAAGATTCAGCAGCTGTATGGTTATAGCGTTTACGAATGTTCTTCCTGTAGTTGTAATGTCGAAATTTGATGATTTTGTAATCAGTAGTTGTTAGTTGAATCAGTATAAAGTCTGGTTTAATAGGCGACGGCTGGTAGCGAAATCATTGTTTAGATATTGCAAGTGTCTTCGTAAATTTCAGCATATGCGTCCTTCCTTGTTAATATCAGTAGTTGTTTTCCTTTGATTAGGAATCAACAGCTGCATTGTGATTTTAAATTCAGCAGCTGTATTTCCTTTGTTAGAATTCAGCAGTTGTGTAATTTTCCTAAAAAATCAGCAGATGCATTGTTCATCAGCAGATGCATTCCATAGTGATAATTCAGCAGTTGCTTTATTCGTCTTAAGTACTGTTCATTTCAGCTGGTATTAGTCTTGCGACTGGTACTATTCATTTATGTACACGTGTTAGCGCTTTTTCTTGCAGCTGATTGATTAGCGTATTCCTTGCGACTGATTGACGCACTAAAGAATTCGTTCCTTTAAGTCATAGAAAGATCAGCAGGTAGTCTTGTTATTTCATCTGCTGATCACTCCAACGACATCGTTTCACTTTATACTTATTTAAAAGACCTCGCGACTGGTTTCTATTTGTTGCGACTGGTGTTGTTCATTCAGCAGGTATTAGTCTTGCGACTGATACTATTCCTTTGCGACTGGTTTTCTTTCAACCAGTTTCATTATAACGATATATTTCCAAAGTCGATTTCGATACTCAGTTAAGTTTTAAAATGGGAAGCAAATGTTTAAAATGATGGAACCCGATGATTTACAGGAATTTTTAAAGAAAGGATTGTTAAGGAACAAAGGATGTTTTAGATTATGGCATAGATAGTTACGGTCACCAAGGAGAAGGGTGAGCAGTTGTTTAGATATCGACTGCCCTTTCATATGAGCTATATGCTAAAACTGATATCGGGAGTCATTTTGATCAAAGTGCAAATTGGACCACATAGAACTTATATGCCATGATCAACTGAAAATGAAATTGAAAGAAATGAGAAGCTGGGCTACCATCCCCTGTTTCTGCCATTGAATGTTTACTGAAATGTTTATGAAAATGACATTGTATGTTGAAGTTCCTTAACATATGCATTGTACAGATGTCTGCCTGCGATTTATGAAATTGTTACTACTCAGATTTTACTTGCTGAGCCTTTAGGCTCACTAGCTTTTAAAATGGTGCAGGTACGACAGCTGAAGGAGGAACAGCAGGTGGAACTTGAATCAGCAGATGGGTGGCGTTGTGTTTATCCAAGGCCTACGTTTTCCGTGTCATAGTTATATTGTTTTGATTAGGTTGTGCTGTATTAAATCAGTAGCAATGGTTGTATATTTATCTCAAATAACAGCTGTTGTAATCTGCGATTGCAAAGTTATATGAAATACCCTGTTTTCCGCAAAAGTTTTTAGCAGTAGCGCGCGTATTTGAGTATCTGCTGAATTTCGAATTGGTCTTGAGTTTCGTTTTTCTTGGAGTTATAAGAGATGCAGCTTATAACAAATTATCTTTTAGCCCTTCTTTTATTCGAAAATTTTGTTTACCCCATTTCTCGTGGCCCCGTTGGGTTTGGGTGTCACAACATGGTATCAGAGCAACGTTCCTGAGATAAACACATGCACCATCAGCTGGATCAAAGTTCATCGTCTGGTTCTTCGAAGTTGTGAGTTTATTTTCAGAGCATTGTCTTTAAAATTATTTAGCATGTTCTGATTTATGCATGTGGTGGATTGTGGGCTATAGAATATAGAATGTCAGGAAGAGGACGAGGAAGAACTAGAAGCAGTATTCCTCTAGAAGAAACAGAGAGTGATAACAATGCTAACATCACTCAATTATTAAGAATGCTGGTAGAACAAAATAACAACAGAGGAAATGGCCAATCTTCCAGCAGCAGGGGACCAAGTAACGATGACCCCCAAGAGAAATTTAGGCGCCAGAAGCCTAAGGAATTTAGTGGGACTACTGATCCACTAATTGCTGAGAGTTGGATTAAATCCATGGAGGTTATTTTCGAGTACCTCCAACTGTCTGATTTAGATAGGCCAAGGTGCGCTATCTACATGCTAAAGGAAGATGCAATGATATGGTGGGAAGGAGTCAAGATGTCTGTGGATCTACTGAATCTCACCTGGGCAGATTTCAAGCGCGTATTCTTTGAGCAATACTTCACAGCTGGAAAAAGATCTGAGTTGAAGAGGGAATTTTTGACCCTCAAGCAAGGGAGTTCAACCGTATAGGAATATGTGCGGATGTTTGAAAGAGGGTGCTATTTTGTGCCACTGATAGGAAGTGACCCAGAAGAGAAATTGAGTCACTTCGTAGAAGGGTTGAAGCCAATGTTTAAGATGAATGTGAGGATGTCAGTGCCAAGAACTTATAGGGAAGCAGTGGATAGAGCCCTGCAAATTGAAAGAGATTGGAAAGATATTGATGAAGAAAGGCAACAAAAGAGACAAGCCTTTCAGCAGAAGGATCAAAGGCCATTTAAGAAACAGAACAAGAACCAGCAGAGGCCTCAGGAGCAAAAGCCTCTACAAATTCAACCTATAAGCTCTGTTCCTGCTGGTAATAATAGGCCATTTTGTCCTAAATGTCAAAAGCCTCATTTGGGACAATGCAGACTTGGACAAAACGTCTGCTACAAGTGTGGAATGCCTGGACATATTTTGAAAAATCGTCCAAATTCTAAGCAGCTGGTGACCAGCAGAGCTTATGTGATGACAGCTGATCAAGCTCCTCCAGAGTCGACAGTGGTTACAGGTGAAATTTCGATAGCTGGATTTACTTCTCTAGCTTTTTTAGATTCAGGAGCTACGCATTCATTCATTTCTGCTGAGTTTATTAAGAAATCGTTCATCCAGCCGGAACAAGTAATGATAGGTTATTGTGTATCGATACCATCAGGGGAAAAGCTGGTATCGCACGAATTGTTTAGAAGTTTAGAACTTAAACTTCAAGGGCATAAGATTACTGCTGACTTAATTGTGTTACCAATGCCAGAATTTGATTTAATTTTGGGAATAGATTGGCTAACTAAGTATGGGGTAGTAATTGACTTCAAACTAAGAGCGGTAGCTGTCAACCCACCAGGAAAAGAGCCATTCCAGTTTTTGGCCAAACATGTTAATAAAGTCCCTTCAATTATATCCTCCTTACAGCAACTGTTAGACCCCAACTACCAATGGTAGAAGTAGCAAATGAATTCCCTGAGGTTTTTCCAGAAAACATTCAAGGATTGCCACCGGACAGGGAGTTGGAATTTTCGATTGATCTAACCCCAGGAGCTGTGTTGGATCTGTTTTTACAGATCCTGATTAAGTTTTGAATTACACAAAACCTGTTATTGTGATTCTAACAATTCTAATTGAGTGTACAGATTATAGCTAACAAAGAAGACCATCAGCAGCAGCGCCTATATGTCCAGCAGTTGGTTCGCTACATAATCGATCAGCAGATGGTTTGGTGTTCATGGAATGAACAATTGGATTAGCAATGGAGACGTCCAGAGTTGATTAAATTGTTTGTAATCAGGCGGAGGCCAAGAAATCAGCTGGAGCATGATGAACCAGCTGATGTCAACCAGCTGATAGTGCTTAAGAGCGAAGTGAACCAGCTGGAACAGGAATTGAGAAGCTTGCTGGAGAAGAAGAAGATTCAAGTTATAAGTACTGCTGACGAATCTGTTAGCAGTCGCAAAGATATAAGTACTGTTGATGAATCTATCAACAGTCGCTATTCAAGAAGAAGAAGAAGCGTAGATGGAGCTGGAACGAAGAAGTTCAGCAGGAGCTACAGTTGAAGATTCAGCAGATGAGAAGAAGCGCTAGTTTTGGAATGAGCTGTGATGACATCAGCCTTGATGTCATCACAATCAGCAGAAGAAGTTGAGCGCAAAAGCTGAAGCGACGTCGTGTTTTGAATCAGCAGATGAAGCGAAGCTCGAGAGATGAAGCGACGTCGTATGGAGATTCAGCAGTTGGATTAGTTGTTGATGACGTCATCGGTGACGTCATCCAGTCGCTAGATTCAGCAGGTAGCTTGCTTTCCAGACGCAAGAGGAAGCGACGTCGTAGAGGACCCAGTCGCAAGCTACAGTGCAATCAGCAGATGCTATTTGAAGATGGCAAAACGATGTCGT
>KV000912.1:20370-38200 GCA_001598015.1 Dorcoceras hygrometricum | reverse complement strand
TTTGTTAAGAAAAAGGACGGGAGTATGAGATTGTGTATAGATTATCGTGAGTTAAATAAATTGACGATTAAGAATAAGTATCCATTACCTAGGATAGAAGATCTTTTCGACCAGTTAAGAGGGTCAGTAGTATTTTCTAAGATCGACTTGAGGTCTGGATATCACCAACTGAAGATTAAGGCAGCTGATGTATATAAGACAGCCTTTAGGACTAGATATGGCCATTACGAATTTTTGGTTATGCCCTTTGGACTTATAAATGCTCCATCAGCATTTATGGACTTAATGAATAGGGTCTTTCAACCATGATTAGACCAGTTTGTAGTTGTATTTATCGATGATATCTTAGTCTATTCTAAGACTCAGCAGGAGCATGTTCAACATTTAAGAATCGTGCTCCAGATTTTAAAAGACAAGTAGTTGTTTGCTAAATTCAGCAAGTGTGATTTCTGGATGGAAAAAGTATCGTTCCTAGGCCATATAATCTCTAGGGATGGAATAGAAGTCGACCCTGCTAAAGTTGAAGCGGTTCGCGACTGGCCAGCACCAAAGAATGTCACAGAGATAAGGAGTTTCTTGGGTTTAGCTGGATATTATCGGCGGTTTATCCAAGGATTTTCAAAGATTGCTGTTCCTCTGACTACGCTTACAAGGAAGCAAGTGAAGTATAACTGGACAGAAGAGTGTCAAACCAGTTTTGAAAAATTGAAGCAAGCACTGATTGAAGCACCTGTGCTGACAATGCCAACTGATGAAGAAAAATTTGTGATATACACTGATGCGTCTAAGTTGGGATTAGGAGCTGTTCTGATGCAGGATCATAAAGTTATTTCGTACGCATCTAGGCAGCTGAAAGACCATGAGAAGAATTACCCAACTCATGACTTAGAACTAGCAGCTGTTGTCTTTGCCCTTAAGATATGGAGGAATTATCTCTATGGGGAGAAGTGTGAGATCTTTACAGATCATAAAAGTTTGAAGTACTTCTTTACCCAGAAAGAATTGAATATGAGGCAGAGGCGATGGTTAGAATTGGTTAAAGATTACGATTGCACGATCAGTTATCACCCAGGAAAAGCAAACGTGGTAGCTGATGCATTAAGTAGAAAATCAGCAGGATTAGCACAACTGACTGTCCAGCAGCCGTTGGTAAATGAAATTGAAAGGTTTGGACTTAAGATAGTGTCCAGCAGCAGCAGTAATATGATTTTAGGAGACCTCTCAGTAAGATCAAATTTGTTAAATCAAATTCGAGAGGGTCAGCAGCAGGACCAGAAATTGAAGAAATGGGTCCAGCAGGATAAAGAAAGAGTCAGCAGTCTCTATTTTACAGAAGATGGAATTGTGAGGTATTTGGACAGAATCTGGGTACCCCAAGTAGATGATTTAAGAGCAGAACTTTTGAAAGAAGCTCATACAGCTCCGTATTCAGTACATCCAGGAAGTACGAAAATGTACAAGACCTCCAGCAGTTGTATTGGTGGCCCGGAATAAAGAGGGATGTGGCTAGATTTGTAGCTGAATGTTTAACGTGTCAGCTGGTGAAGGCTGAACACCAGCGACCAGCAGGATTGTTGAAACCACTGCCAATTCCAGAATGGAAGTGGGAATGCATAGCGATGGATTTTGTAACTGGTTTACCAAGAACAGTGCAAGGATATAACTCCATATGGGTTATAATTGATAGGCTCACTAAGTCTGCTCATTTCATACCAGTTAAAACAACATATGAGGTGAGCAAGTACGCTGAATTGTATATCAAAGAATAGTGAGGCTACATGGTGTTCCAATTTCCATTGTATCAGATAGAGATCCCAAGTTTACATCAGCATTTTGGAAAAGTCTACATAAGGCTATGGGTACAAAATTGACGTTCAGCACTGCGTTTCACCCACAAACTGATGGACAATCGGAGAGGGTGATTCAAATTTTAGAATATTTGCTCAGAGCAAGTATTGTAGATTTTTCAGCAGGTTGGGATGCAAGCTTGCCACTGGTAGAGTTTGCCTATAATAACAGTTTCCAAGCTTCGATTCAGATGGCTCCATATGAAGCTTTGTACGGCAGAAAGTGTAGAACACCACTTCACTGGGATGAAGTCGGTGTAAGAGTTGGTTTGGGACCAGATATTGTGGAGAAAATAGCAGCAGCTGTTAGAAGAATAAGAGAAAGAATGAGAACAGCTCAAAGTCGGCAGAAGAGTTATGCAGATAATCGAAGAAGGGAGCTGAATTTTGATACAGGTGATCGAGTATTCTTGAGAATAGCTCCAATGAAAGGAGTTATGCGTTTTGGGAAGAAAAGGAAAGTTGAGTCCAAGGTATATTGGACCATTCGAGATTTTAGAGAAGGTAGGAACGCTCGCCTATCGATTAGCGCTGCCTCCACAGATGTCAGCAGTGCACAATGTTTTTCATGTATCAGCTTTGAGGAAGTATATTCCCCATCCTTCGCATGTGCTGAACTATGAGCCAATTCACTTAGCGCCAGATTTAAGCTATGAGGAGCGACCAGAAAGAATTCTCCTCCGAGAAGTTAGAAGATTAAGAAACCGTATCATTCCTATGGTTAAGATACAATGGTCAAATCAGTCGGAGCGAGAAGCAACATGGGAAACAGAAGCTGATATGCTAAGCCTTAACCCATATTTATTTGGTACGTAAATTTCGAGGAAGAAATTTCTATAAGGAGGGTAGAGTTTCAATTTAAAGTTTCTATCTTCTGTTTTCATTCTGTTTTTATTATGATCCTGTCCTGTTGTTGTAATTCATAGGCAGAGCGAATTTTAGTTCAGTTTCTAAATCTTGTATCTGCTTTCTTCATCTGCTACAGCTTTCTGCGACTTTCAATTGTAAGATTTTAAAGTTTATAAAAGTTTCAATTTAAAGTTTCTATCTTCTGTTTTCATTCTGTTTTTATTATGATCCTGTCCTGTTGTTGTAATTCATAGGCAGAGCGAATTTTAGTTCAGTTTCTAAATCTTGTATCTGCTTTCTTCATCTGCTACAGCTTTCTGCGACTTTCAATTGTAAGATTTTAAAGTTTATAAAAGTTTCAATTTAAAGTTTCTATCTTCTGTTTTCATTCTGTTTTTATTATGATCCTGTCCTGTTGTTGTAATTCATAGGCAGAGCGAATTTTAGTTCAGTTTCTAAATCTTGTATCTGCTTTCTTCATCTGCTACAGCTTTCTGCGACTTTCAATTGTAAGATTTTAAAGTTTATAAAAGTTTCAATTTAAAGTTTCTATCTTCTGTTTTCATTCTGTTTTTATTATGATCCTGTCCTGTTGTTGTAATTCATAGGCAGAGCGAATTTTAGTTCAGTTTCTAAATCTTGTATCTGCTTTCTTCATCTGCTACAGCTTTCTGCGACTTTCAATTGTAAGATTTTAAAGTTTATAAAAGTTTCAATTTAAAGTTTCTATCTTCTGTTTTCATTCTGTTTTTATTATGATCCTGTCCTGTTGTTGTAATTCATAGGCAGAGCGAATTTTAGTTCAGTTTCTAAATCTTGTATCTGCTTTCTTCATCTGCTACAGCTTTCTGCGACTTTCAATTGTAAGATTTTAAAGTTTATAAAAGTTTCAATTTAAAGTTTCTATCTTCTGTTTTCATTCTGTTTTTATTATGATCCTGTCCTGTTGTTGTAATTCATAGGCAGAGCGAATTTTAGTTCAGTTTCTAAATCTTGTATCTGCTTTCTTCATCTGCTACAGCTTTCTGCGACTTTCAATTGTAAGATTTTAAAGTTTATAAAAGTTTCAATTTACAGTTTCTATCTTCTGTTTTCATTCTGTTTTTATTATGATCCTGTCCTCATTTGGTATCAGAGCCATGAACCTTAATGAATTTAAATTCTCTTTATCCTAGAGATATCAAGACTATCATAGATAAACTCTCAACCTTATGTCTAGTTGGTTGGAATTATGTTGGTAAGCTGTAATTCCGTTGGTAAGCCTGTGTTGGTGTTCCCGGTCTGCGTTCCCATATTACCACTCTAAACCATAAGTGTTAGGATTAATCTGTCCTAGTCAAGATGGCTTTAAGATTAAGAAATCTACTTTCGTTAGGATCTACCTCTAGATCCCAGAACATAGTTCAAAGTACAGAAACTCATATGCCTATAGATTACTCAAACTGGACTATCCCAGAAGAACAAATAGAGAATATATACAAAATAGGTTTTACAGATTTCAAAACTGCCTTTTCTGTTAAAACTCATGAAGAAACCTTATCTATACAAGAAGATTCTCAAAGTATTGCTCTATTAAATAACACCACAATTCAAAAATATATTCAAAAGAATTATCGATATCTACATTTTGGTTTAATTCAAATTGCTGTTAAACCATTAGTTCATATAGGAGTCGATACTCCAATTTATCTAGCCCTACGTGATAAACGTCTTAAAAGATATCAAACATCTCTATTATCAATGATACAAACTAATATTTGTAATGGACCAATATTCTTTAATTGTTCCCCAAATTTCTCTGTAGATCTTACAGATCCTATGATTCTCGATTCTTTAATATTAGATGTTCATATCCAGGGAGATGAATTTCATCCCTGTAAGAACTTTGCAATAATTTACAGAGTCTATTTCCGACTTCTGTCTTCTCAACTAAATCCTAAGTACAACAGACTGCCTTCTTCAAAGGAAGAAACAGTTCTGCTTCAAATAGATGCTGAAAGACCTACGGTCTTTACACCAAAAAGATTAAAATGGACTGAAATAACCATTCCCCAACAATTCATCATTAATACTCCTCAAATCCCTAGGAACATAGAACGACGAGATATTTCTCACATAGTTGAAGAAGAAGATGGTAAAATAACAATTAAATTTAATTCACCTAAACAAACTACTCCAGTTTTACACAGATCTCAATCTCGACATTCATTCTCAACTTTTTCTAAGTCTACTTCAAAATATGATTTTGTCACACCTATTCCGAAACCTAGATCCGGCCCTTCATCACCTCAAAATTATTCCCCTCCAACATCTCCTTCAATCTCTAGTATGGTCATGATGATCACCACTGACAAAGAATTTAATCCAGATTTCGATTATTTAAATGAAGAAAGACAAGATAAATTTCATAATCATAAAAAACAATGGTATGACAAACTAGATCATAATATTAAGCAAAATATTCATCAGGAATGGATTAAAAAGATGAAAAAGATAAAATCAAATATTCCATTCTATACATTTTTAACAATATTTTTATCTGCCGAAGGTTTTAATGATTTCCAAACCAAATCTGTCATACAAGTCAATACAACCCTTCATAAAAAATGGACTCTTAGTACTAATGAAATTATTACAGCTATTCATCCACCCCTCCAATCCTTACAATTGCATACTGTCAAAGGCGACGTCACTGCTGATCCTTTTAAGAGAGGTCGCAATGATAAAGAACCTGTCAATGTTGACGATATCAATAAAATTTTTCAACAGAATAATTACTCTAACCAAATCCTTAAAACTATAGCTAATCAAGTTGATCATATCTCAAATAACCTATCCCCGGCAAAACCATCAATCTTTAATGATACAACCGCGAAACCTTTCTTCCAAACTAAACCCCTTCCTGTTACTAAAGATAAACAAATAAGCTTCAACACTAATACTGATTTCCTTTTAAATAAAATCTCTACCAAATTATCAGAAATTGGAACATCAGGAAGTAAAATTAATTGTGTTGAAACTAATAATGCTACTAATACTGATTCCGAACCTTCAAACATTTCTCAGTCTAATTCAGAATCAGACGAAGAGATCAATATGCTTGAACATCCTTTTACGGATGAGGAAGCTCATATTAATAAGATATTTAGACGAAGAAGATTCAACAATAATAATCATAATACCTCTCGTAATTACTATCGACGGCCTACGCCAGTTGATATTGGCTACGAAGAACGAAATCAATTTAAAAGCACAAAATATGATGGCCAATCCATAGTTGAATGGAATATAGATGGTAAATCCGAATATGAGATCCTCAACACATTACAAGAAATGGGCATGGCTAGAGCCGCCTATAAAATCAAAGGCCAAGATGAAGAAACAGCCACACTCCTAATTATTCAAGGATTTACCGGCCAACTGCGAAATTGGTGGGATAAAGCCTTATCCCTCGACGCAAAATTGAATATTCTGAATCATACAATCCAGAATGAAGATGATAATGGTGTCATCACTGAACAAAATAATTCCTGTGAAATTTTAATTGTTACTATCTCCATGTACTTTATAGGAAATCCAAATGAAGAATTTAATTCTTCAAAAATAATTTTGACGAACCTCAAATGTCCTTCTTTATCCGACTATCGTTGGTATAAAGATGTTTTCCTAACTCAAGTTCTCCGCCGAGAAGATTCTAATATGTCTTTTTGGAAAGAACGTTTCATCATGGGATTACCTCGTCTCTTCGGAGAACGAATAATTCATAAATTAAAAACAGCCGTCGGAAGTGACGATATTCCTTTCGGCGACATGACTTTCGGTCAACTATTTGCCTTCATCAAAAAAGAAGGTTTATCCTTATGTTCTGAACTCAAACTTCAAGCCAAATATAGATCCGACCGAACAACGACTCGTAAGGAGTTGGGCAGTTTCTGTTCCATGTTCGGCTTAATGAACATAGATCCTCCTTCTATTCGAAGGAAAAAGAAACAAATTACTTTTCGATCATATGATAGAACATCAAAATTTACTAATCCAAGATTCCGTAAACATAAAAAACCTCATACAAAACCAAATACATTAAAATGTTGGAATTGTAACCAACCAGGACATACTTCAAATAATTGTACTAGGAAACCAAAGAAACCTCATCCAAAATATAACAAACAAAAAATTAATGAATTAATCGATGATATTCCCAGTGATACTAGCACTTCGACAAAAGATGATACTGAATCTGAAAACGAACAACCCTCAAAAGGTATCTGTCATTTATGTGTTATTTCAAAAGATAAACGAGAAGCAATTCTTGATTATTTCAAAAGATAAACGAGAAGCAATTCTTGATTATTTCAAAAGATAAACGAGAAGCAATTCTTGATTATTTCAAAAGATAAACGAGAAGCAATTCTTGATTATTTCAAAAGATAAACGAGAAGCAATTCTTGATTATTTCAAAAGATAAACGAGAAGCAATTCTTGATTATTTCAAAAGATAAACGAGAAGCAATTCTTGATTATTTCAAAAGATAAACGAGAAGCAATTCTTGATTTAGTTCAACAAATTCCAGATCAAGAACTTCAAAAACAATATCTAAATAAGTTAAAAGATTTAATAATAGAAGAATCAAGTTCCAAACGAGACCCTGTCAAAGAACATTTCAGTCTCAGCACTTTGTTTGATAAATATCCCCAACCGAGTATTCTAAAACAAATTACTACAAAAGATTTACAAACAGAAATCAATTTGCTTAAAAAACAAGTTAATCACCTTCAAAAAGATCTTTTTTCCCTACGAGAAAAAGATTTGGAATTAGAAACAAAATTACTACTCATAAGTACGAACCACCCAGCACCAGAAAATATTGATGAAATCAACATAGATCCCCTTAATCAGACTTCACCAAGTAATTTCATCAACTCCATACAAAAAATTGAATTCCAAAAATGGTATGTCAACATAGATCTTGTTATCACTGATTTCAAGATTACTCTCATAGCCCTTGTTGACTCTGGGGCAGATCATAATGTTTTGCGAGAAGGGGTAATACCAACAAAATATTATGAAAAAACTACAGAAAAACTTTATACTGCTAATTCAAAACCTCTCGATATCAGATACAAATTATCAAATGCTCACATCTGTAATAATGGCTATTGCTTCAAAAATGTGTTCACTCTTGTCCGTGACATATCACAAGATATGATTCTCGGCACTCCCTTCCTCACACAAATATATCCTTTTCAAGTAAATGATAAAGGTGTGTTTACCAAAATTCACGGTCGACATATCCTTTTCCCTTTCATAACCCCTATCAAACAAAAAGAAATTTTGTTATTACAACATTCTTCGATATTCAAACAAATAAATATCATACACCACAAACAATTACATCTTCTTTCTTTAAAAGAAGAACTTCCTTACCTCAAAATTGACGAACAGTTACTTGATCCTCAAATCAAACAAAAGATCACTGAATTACAACATCTTATAACAAATCAAATATGTAGCGAACTTCCAAATGCCTTTTGGGAACGAAAAAGTCATATCGTCACTCTTCCTTATGAAACAAATTTCAATGAAAGAAACATCCCCACAAAAGCTCGCCCTATTCAAATGAATCAGGAATTCCTATACCACTGCCAAAAAGAAATTCAAGATCTTTTAGCTAAAAAACTAATCAGACCATCAAAATCGCCATGGAGTTGTTCTGCCTTTTACGTAGTCAAACAAGCAGGATCATACAAATTAAAGACAAATAAAACAGAAGATAGAAACTTGAATTGAAACTTTTATAAAAACTTTAAAATCTTACAATAGAAATTTGCAGAAAGCTGTAGCGGATGAAGATAGCAGATACAAGATTTAGTATACTGAACTAAAATTCGCTCTGCCTAATGAATACATCAGCTCTCTATATATAATGAAAAATACAATGAAAGCTTCCAATGGAATCCAACAGCTGGCTTCCATTATGCACTTCTTTTGAAATAATAATTGCTTTTGACTGCTTTTGCAAGTTGTCATGTACCATACATAACTTTTGAGCTGTAGTGTTGTCCTCTTTTGATAATTGCTTTTGAATGTACTTGGACTTTTGAAGATGCTGTCGGCCATAAAATAATTGAATAAAATTTGACAAAGCTGGCACGCGTTTCACCGGGAAACTTCTGGCCAAAGAAGTGATGACTTGTTTGATAATGCATTTTGAATAATGAATGTTATGTTTGGGATCTTTGTGGTGGACGATTTCCACAGAATCGGTGTCCACCAGAATGAGCTCATAAAAAGTTTGGTCTTTGGTTGGTATGGTGGTATCCCAGAATTGAAAGTTATTGAAACGGCGACGTAAGTAATCCTGCTTTTTGATATGCTGGGGTATTTCCATGAAGGGAGCGAACCCAAGATTTTCGGGCCACGGCTTATGAACATATTTATGTTCTTCAAGTGTGTCAGGGATTTGTGCTATTGTGTCAGGGATATCACAAGATATGATTCTCGGCACTCCCTTCCTCACACAAATATATCCTTTTCAAGTAAATGATAAAGGTGTGTTTACCAAAATTCACGGTCGACATATCCTTTTCCCTTTCATAACCCCTATCAAACAAAAAGAAATTTTGTTATTACAACATTCTTCGATATTCAAACAAATAAATATCATACACCACAAACAATTACATCTTCATTCTTTAAAAGAAGAACTTCCTTACCTCAAAATTGAAGAACAGTTACTTGATCCTCATATCAAACAGAAAATCACTGAAATAGAACATTTTATAACAAATCAAATATGCAGCGAACTTCCAAATGCCTTTTGGGAACGAAAAAGTCATATAGTAACTCTTCCTTATGAAAAGGATTTCCATGAAACAAACATCCCCACAAAAGCTCGACCCATTCAAATGAATCAAGACTTCCTATACCACTGCCAAAAAGAAATTCAAGATCTTTTATCTAAAAACCTAATCCGACCTTCAAAATCGCCATGGAGTTGTTCTGCCTTTTACGTAGTAAAACAAGCAGAACTCGAACGTGGAGTTCCAAGACTGGTCATCAATTACAAACCTCTGAACAAGGTCCTTCAATGGATTAGATATCCTATCCCAAATAAACGAGATTTAATAAATAGATTACATTCTGCCAAAATCTTCTCCAAATTTGATCTCAAATCTGGTTTCTGGCAAATACAAATTGCTGAAGCAGATCGTTACAAAACAGCTTTCACAGTTCCTTTTGGACATTACGAATGGAACGTAATGCCCTTTGGTCTCAAAAATGCTCCTTCTGAATTTCAAAGGATTATGAATGACATTTTCAATCCTTATACCACTTTCAGTATCGTTTACATAGATGATATTCTTGTTTTCTCAGAAAATTTAGACCTACACTTCAAACATCTCAGACATTTCCTCCAAATCATTAAACAAAATGGCCTCGTCCTCTCTCAAAAGAAAATGAAATTATTCCAAACCTCAATTCGGTTCTTAGGTCATGATATTACGAAAGGTTTAATTAAACCAATCCAAAGAGTTATTCAATTTGCTGAAAAATTCCCTGATCAGATTAAAGATAAAAGTCAACTTCAAAGATTTTTAGGATGCCTTAATTACATAGCTGATTTTTTTCCTAATTTACGCCAAATCTGTCAACCTTTATACACTCGTCTCCAAAAAACTCCCCCACCTTGGACTGAACTCCACACAAGTATAGTTAAGGATATTAAGTCTAAAGTTCAAACATTACCATGTTTAGGCATACCTAATCCTATAGCATTCATGATAGTTGAAACCGACGCCTCTGACATAGGATATGGAGGTATTCTCAAACAAAAATTACAAGCCCACGAACAATTAGTTAGATTTCATTCTGGTCTCTGGCTTGGCCCTCAAAAAAATTATTCCACTATCAAAAAAGAAATTTTGTCTATTGTTCTTTGTATTTCAAAATTCCAAGATGATCTTTTTAATAAAACCTTTCTTTTACGAATTGATTGCAAATCTGCAAAGGAAGTCATTTTCAAAGACGTTCAAAATCTCGTTTCCAAACAAATCTTTGCCCGCTGGCAAGCAATACTTTCTGTTTTCGATTTCCAAATAGAGTTTATAAAAGGGGAAGACAATTCTCTTCCTGACTTCCTGACCAGAGAATTTTTACAAGGCAAACCAAATTTTATTGCAGATGAACCCTCCAAGGCAGAAAATTCAAACGGCGAAAGACTACGAGAGGCCCAAAAATCCAAACACTAAAGAGTTAGTCCCTCTTTGTTCCCCTCAAACACCTACCAAAACCCCTTCTCAAAGACCAACTGGTCAATTTCGGCCCTATCCCCAGCAGAGATAGTATTACCCGTTAAGATCTGGCATCACACTTTTACAGCCCACATGGCCAACCAGATCAAGCGGCGCAACGTCAGCAGCTTGACGTACGAAAACTTCCCAGGAGGTCACCCATCCCAGTACTGCTCTCACCCTTGGACAGGATCATAATAAAAACAGAATGAAAACAGAAGATAGAAACTTTAAATTGAAACTTTTATAAACTTTAAAATCTTACAATTGAAAGTCGCAGAAAGCTGTAGCAGATGAAGAAAGCAGATACAAGATTTAGAAACTGAACTAAAATTCGCTCTGCTTTCTTCATCTGCTACAGCTTTCTGCGACTTTCAATTGTAAGATTTTAAAGTTTATAAAAGTTTCAATTTAAAGTTTCTATCTTCTGTTTTCATTCTGTTTTTATTATGATCCTGTCCTGGTCTTTGGTTGGTATGGTGGTATCCCAGAATTGAAAGTTATTGAAACGGCGACGCAGGTAATCCTGCTTTTTGATTTGTTGGGGTATTTCCATGAAAGGAGCGAACCCAAGATTTTCGGGCCACGGCTTATGAACATATTTATGGTCATCATTTGTATCAGGGATTTGAGATATTTTGTCAGGGATTTGAGATGGAGTTTGAATCTGTTTGGAAGAAGAGGCCAGAACTGATTTATAAGGCAATTCAGGGGTATTTTGAAGAGGGCTAAAACGATTAAAGTTTGAGGTAAGAGGAGGAAATTGACCTGTTGGTCTTTGAGAAGGGGTTTTGGTAGGTGTTTGAGGGGAACAAAGAGGGACTAACTCTTTATTGGTTTGATGTTTGGGTCTCTCGTAATCTTTTGCTGTTTGAATTTTCTGCCTTGGAGGGTTCATCTGCAAGAGAATTTGATTTACCTTGTAAAAATTCTCTGGTCAGGAAGTCAGGGAGAGAATTTTCTTCCCCTTTGATAAATTCTATTTCAAAATCAAAAACAGAAAGTATGGCTTGCCAGCGAGCAAAAATTTGTTTTGAAACAAGATTTTGAACGTCTTTGAAAATGACTTCCTTTGCAGATTTGCAATCGACACGTAAAAGAAAGTTTTTATTAAAAAGATCATCTTGAAATTTGGAAATACAAAGAACAATAGATAAAATTTCTTTTTTGATAGTAGAATAATTTTTTTGAGGGCCAAGCCAGAGACCAGAATGAAATCTAACTAATTGTTCGTGGGCTTGTAATTTTTGTTTGAGAATACCTCCATATCCTATGTCAGAGGCATCAGTTTCAACTATCATGAAGGCTATGGGATTAGGTATGCCTAAACATGGTAATGTGTGAACTTTAGACTTAATATCCTTAACTATACTTGTGTGTAGTTCAGTCCAGGGCGGGGGAGTTTTTTTGAGACGGGTGTATAAAGGTTGACATATTTGGCGTTGATAATTGCTTTTGAATGTACTTGGACTTTTGAAGATGCTGTCGGCCATAAAATAATTGAATAAAATTTGACAAAGCTGGCCAGAAGTTTCCCGGTGAAACGCGTGCCAGCTTTGTCAAATTTTATTCAATTATTTTATGGCCGACAGCATCTTCAAAAGTCCAAGTACATTCAAAAGCAATTATCAAAAGAGGACAACACTACAGCTCAAAAGTTATGTATGGTACATGACAACTTGCAAAAGCAGTCAAAAGCAATTATTATTTCAAAAGAAGTGCATAATGGAAGCCAGCTGTTGGATTCCATTGGAAGCTTTCATTGTATTTTTCATTATATATAGAGAGCTGATGTATTCATTAGGCAGAGCGAATTTTAGTTCAGTATACTAAATCTTGTATCTGCTATCTTCATCCGCTACAGCTTTCTGCAAATTTCTATTGTAAGATTTTAAAGTTTTTATAAAAGTTTCAATTCAAGTTTCTATCTTCTGTTTTATTTGTCTTTAATTTGTATGATCCTGCTTGTTTGACTACGTAAAAGGCAGAACAACTCCATGGCGATTTTGATGGTCTGATTAGTTTTTTAGCTAAAAGATCTTGAATTTCTTTTTGGCAGTGGTATAGGAATTCCTGATTCATTTGAATAGGGCGAGCTTTTGTGGGGATGTTTCTTTCATTGAAATTTGTTTCATAAGGAAGAGTGACGATATGACTTTTTCGTTCCCAAAAGGCATTTGGAAGTTCGCTACATATTTGATTTGTTATAAGATGTTGTAATTCAGTGATCTTTTGTTTGATTTGAGGATCAAGTAACTGTTCGTCAATTTTGAGGTAAGGAAGTTCTTCTTTTAAAGAAAGAAGATGTAATTGTTTGTGGTGTATGATATTTATTTGTTTGAATATCGAAGAATGTTGTAATAACAAAATTTCTTTTTGTTTGATAGGGGTTATGAAAGGGAAAAGGATATGTCGACCGTGAATTTTGGTAAACACACCTTTATCATTTACTTGAAAAGGATATATTTGTGTGAGGAAGGGAGTGCCGAGAATCATATCTTGTGATATGTCACGGACAAGAGTGAACACATTTTTGAAGCAATAGCCATTATTACAGATGTGAGCATTTGATAATTTGTATCTGATATCGAGAGGTTTTGAATTAGCAGTATAAAGTTTTTCTGTAGTTTTTTCATAATATTTTGTTGGTATTACCCCTTCTCGCAAAACATTATGATCTGCCCCAGAGTCAACAAGGGCTATGAGAGTAATCTTGAAATCAGTGATAACAAGATCTATGTTGACATACCATTTTTGGAATTCAATTTTTTGTATGGAGTTGATGAAATTACTTGGTGAAGTCTGATTAAGGGGATCTATGTTGATTTCATCAATATTTTCTGGTGCTGGGTGGTTCGTACTTATGAGTAGTAATTTTGTTTCTAATTCCAAATCTTTTTCTCGTAGGGAAAAAAGATCTTTTTGAAGGTGATTAACTTGTTTTTTAAGCAAATTGATTTCTGTTTGTAAATCTTTTGTAGTAATTTGTTTTAGAATACTCGGTTGGGGATATTTATCAAACAAAGTGCTGAGACTGAAATGTTCTTTGACAGGGTCTCGTTTGGAACTTGATTCTTCTATTATTAAATCTTTTAACTTATTTAGATATTGTTTTTGAAGTTCTTGATCTGGAATTTGTTGAACTAAATCAAGAATTGCTTCTCGTTTATCTTTTGAAATAACACATAAATGACAGATACCTTTTGAGGGTTGTTCGTTTTCAGATTCAGTATCATCTTTTGTCGAAGTGCTAGTATCACTGGGAATATCATCGATTAATTCATTAATTTTTTGTTTGTTATATTTTGGATGAGGTTTCTTTGGTTTCCTAGTACAATTATTTGAAGTATGTCCTGGTTGGTTACAATTCCAACATTTTAATGTATTTGGTTTTGTATGAGGTTTTTTATGTTTACGGAATCTTGGATTAGTAAATTTTGATGTTCTATCATATGATCGAAAAGTAATTTGTTTCTTTTTCCTTCGAATAGAAGGAGGATCTATGTTCATTAAGCCGAACATGGAACAGAAACTGCCCAACTCCTTACGAGTCGTTGTTCGGTCGGATCTATATTTGGCTTGAAGTTTGAGTTCAGAACATAAGGATAAACCTTCTTTTTTGATGAAGGCAAATAGTTGACCGAAAGTCATGTCGCCGAAAGGAATATCGTCACTTCCGACGGCTGTTTTTAATTTATGAATTATTCGTTCTCCGAAGAGACGAGGTAATCCCATGATGAAACGTTCTTTCCAAAAAGACATATTAGAATCTTCTCGGCGGAGAACTTGAGTTAGGAAAACATCTTTATACCAACGATAGTCGGATAAAGAAGGACATTTGAGGTTCGTCAAAATTATTTTTGAAGAATTAAATTCTTCATTTGGATTTCCTATAAAGTACATGGAGATAGTAACAATTAAAATTTCACAGGAATTATTTTGTTCAGTGATGACACCATTATCATCTTCATTCTGGATTGTATGATTCAGAATATTCAATTTTGCGTCGAGGGATAAGGCTTTATCCCACCAATTTCGCAGTTGGCCGGTAAATCCTTGAATAATTAGGAGTGTGGCTGTTTCTTCATCTTGGCCTTTGATTTTATAGGCGGCTCTAGCCATGCCCATTTCTTGTAATGTGTTGAGGATCTCATATTCGGATTTACCATCTATATTCCATTCAACTATGGATTGGCCATCATATTTTGTGCTTTTAAATTGATTTCGTTCTTCGTAGCCAATATCAACTGGCGTAGGCCGTCGATAGTAATTACGAGAGGTATTATGATTATTATTGTTGAATCTTCTTCGTCTAAATATCTTATTAATATGAGCTTCCTCATCCGTAAAAGGATGTTCAAGCATATTGATCTCTTCGTCTGATTCTGAATTAGACTGAGAAATGTTTGAAGGTTCGGAATCAGTATTAGTAGCATTATTAGTTTCAACACAATTAATTTTACTTCCTGATGTTCCAATTTCTGATAATTTGGTAGAGATTTTATTTAAAAGGAAATCAGTATTAGTGTTGAAGCTTATTTGTTTATCTTTAGTAACAGGAAGGGGTTTAGTTTGGAAGAAAGGTTTCGCGGTTGTATCATTAAAGATTGATGGTTTTGCCGGGGATAGGTTATTTGAGATATGATCAACTTGATTAGCTATAGTTTTAAGGATTTGGTTAGAGTAATTATTCTGTTGAAAAATTTTATTGATATCGTCAACATTGACAGGTTCTTTATCATTGCGACCTCTCTTAAAAGGATCAGCAGTGACGTCGCCTTTGACAGTATGCAATTGTAAGGATTGGAGGGGTGGATGAATAGCTGTAATAATTTCATTAGTACTAAGAGTCCATTTTTTATGAAGGGTTGTATTGACTTGTATGACAGATTTGGTTTGGAAATCATTAAAACCTTCGGCAGATAAAAATATTGTTAAAAATGTATAGAATGGAATATTTGATTTTATCTTTTTCATCTTTTTAATCCATTCCTGATGAATATTTTGCTTAATATTATGATCTAGTTTGTCATACCATTGTTTTTTATGATTATGAAATTTATCTTGTCTTTCTTCATTTAAATAATCGAAATCTGGATTAAATTCTTTGTCAGTGGTGATCATCATGACCATACTAGAGATTGAAGGAGATGTTGGAGGGGAATAATTTTGAGGTGATGAAGGGCCGGATCTAGGTTTCGGAATAGGTGTGACAAAATCATATTTTGAAGTAGACTTAGAAAAAGTTGAGAATGAATGTCGAGATTGAGATCTGTGTAAAACTGGAGTAGTTTGTTTAGGTGAATTAAATTTAATTGTTATTTTACCATCTTCTTCTTCAACTATGTGAGAAATATCTCGTCGTTCTATGTTCCTAGGGATTTGAGGAGTATTAATGATGAATTGTTGGGGAATGGTTATTTCAGTCCATTTTAATCTTTTTGGTGTAAAGACCGTAGGTCTTTCAGCATCTATTTGAAGCAGAACTGTTTCTTCCTTTGAAGAAGGCAGTCTGTTGTACTTAGGATTTAGTTGAGAAGACAGAAGTCGGAAATAGACTCTGTAAATTATTGCAAAGTTCTTACAGGGATGAAATTCATCTCCCTGGATATGAACATCTAATATTAAAGAATCGAGAATCATAGGATCTGTAAGATCTACAGAGAAATTTGGGGAACAATTAAAGAATATTGGTCCATTACAAATATTAGTTTGTATCATTGATAATAGAGATGTTTGATATCTTTTAAGACGTTTATCACGTAGGGCTAGATAAATTGGAGTATCGACTCCTATATGAACTAATGGTTTAACAGCAATTTGAATTAAACCAAAATGTAGATATCGATAATTCTTTTGAATATATTTTTGAATTGTGGTGTTATTTAATAGAGCAATACTTTGAGAATCTTCTTGTATAGATAAGGTTTCTTCATGAGTTTTAACAGAAAAGGCAGTTTTGAAATCTGTAAAACCTATTTTGTATATATTCTCTATTTGTTCTTCTGGGATAGTCCAGTTTGAGTAATCTATAGGCATATGAGTTTCTGTACTTTGAACTATGTTCTGGGATCTAGAGGTAGATCCTAACGAAAGTAGATTTCTTAATCTTAAAGCCATCTTGACTACAACAGATTAATCTTAACACTTATGGTTCAGTGTGGTAATATGGGAACGCAGACCGGGAACACCAACACAGGCTTACCAACGGAATTACAGCTTACCAACATAATTCCAACCACCTAGTCACAAGGTTGAGAGTTTATCCAAGATAGTCTTAATAACTTTAGGATGAAGAGTTTCTAAGTTCATTACAGTTCATGGCCATGATACCAAAACGATAACAGGATCATACAAAATAAAACTTTAAACAGAAGATAAAAACTTGAATTTAAAATTTTTATAAATATTAAAATCTTACAATTGAAATTTGCATAAAGCTGTAGCAGATGATGAAAGCAGATACAAGATTTAGAAACTGAACTAAAATTCGCTCTGCCTATGAATTACAACAACTCTCTATTTATAATGAAAATACATTGAACCTTAATGAATTTAAATTCTCTTTATCCTAGAGATATCAAGACTATCATAGATAAACTCTCAACCTTATGTCTAGTTGGTTGGAATTATGTTGGTAAGCTGTAATTCCGTTGGTAAGCCTGTGTTGGTGTTCCCGGTCTGCGTTCCCATATTACCACTCTAAACCATAAGTGTTAGGATTAATCTGTCCTAGTCAAGATGGCTTTAAGATTAAGAAATCTACTTTCGTTAGGATCTACCTCTAGATCCCAGAACATAGTTCAAAGTACAGAAACTCATATGCCTATAGATTACTCAAA
>KV000912.1:0-16563 GCA_001598015.1 Dorcoceras hygrometricum | reverse complement strand
TCTTGCGTCTGGAAAGCAAGCTACCTGCTGAATCTAGCGACTGGATGACGTCACCGATGACGTCATCAACAACTAATCCAACTGCTGAATCTCCATACGACGTCGCTTCATCTCTCGAGCTTCGCTTCATCTGCTGATTCAAAACACGACGTCGCTTCAGCTTTTGCGCTCAACTTCTTCTGCTGATTGTGATGACATCAAGGCTGATGTCATCACAGCTCATTCCAAAACTAGCGCTTCTTCTCATCTGCTGAATCTTCAACTGTAGCTCCTGCTGAACTTCTTCGTTCCAGCTCCATCTACGCTTCTTCTTCTTCTTGAATAGCGACTGTTGATAGATTCATCAACAGTACTTATATCTTTGCGACTGCTAACAGATTCGTCAGCAGTACTTATAACTTGAATCTTCTTCTTCTCCAGCAAGCTTCTCAATTCCTGTTCCAGCTGGTTCACTTCGCTCTTAAGCACTATCAGCTGGTTGACATCAGCTGGTTCATCATGCTCCAGCTGATTTCTTGGCCTCCGCCTGATTACAAACAATTTAATCAACTCTGGACGTCTCCATTGCTAATCCAATTGTTCATTCCATGAACACCAAACCATCTG
The DNA here is from genome assembly GCA_001598015.1 of Dorcoceras hygrometricum. Classification (NCBI taxonomy): domain Eukaryota; kingdom Viridiplantae; phylum Streptophyta; class Magnoliopsida; order Lamiales; family Gesneriaceae; genus Dorcoceras; species Dorcoceras hygrometricum. The sequence goes on along the minus strand of KV000912.1, from coordinate 15,957 downwards.
CTGATCGATTATGTAGCGAACCAACTGCTGGACATATAGGCGCTGCTGCTGATGGTCTTCTTTGTTAGCTATAATCTGTACACTCAATTAGAATTGTTAGAATCACAATAACAGGTTTTGTGTAATTCAAAACTTAATCAGGATCTGTAAAAACAGATCCAACACAGCTCCTGGGGTTAGATCAATCGAAAATTCCAACTCCCTGTCCGGTGGCAATCCTTGAATGTTTTCTGGAAAAACCTCAGGGAATTCATTTGCTACTTCTACCATTGGTAGTTGGGGTCTAACAGTTGCTGTAAGGAGGATATAATTGAAGGGACTTTATTAACATGTTTGGCCAAAAACTGGAATGGCTCTTTTCCTGGTGGGTTGACAGCTACCGCTCTTAGTTTGAAGTCAATTACTACCCCATACTTAGTTAGCCAATCTATTCCCAAAATTAAATCAAATTCTGGCATTGGTAACACAATTAAGTCAGCAGTAATCTTATGCCCTTGAAGTTTAAGTTCTAAACTTCTAAACAATTCGTGCGATACCAGCTTTTCCCCTGATGGTATCGATACACAATAACCTATCATTACTTGTTCCGGCTGGATGAACGATTTCTTAATAAACTCAGCAGAAATGAATGAATGCGTAGCTCCTGAATCTAAAAAAGCTAGAGAAGTAAATCCAGCTATCGAAATTTCACCTGTAACCACTGTCGACTCTGGAGGAGCTTGATCAGCTGTCATCACATAAGCTCTGCTGGTCACCAGCTGCTTAGAATTTGGACGATTTTTCAAAATATGTCCAGGCATTCCACACTTGTAGCAGACGTTTTGTCCAAGTCTGCATTGTCCCAAATGAGGCTTTTGACATTTAGGACAAAATGGCCTATTATTACCAGCAGGAACAGAGCTTATAGGTTGAATTTGTAGAGGCTTTTGCTCCTGAGGCCTCTGCTGGTTCTTGTTCTGTTTCTTAAATGGCCTTTGATCCTTCTGCTGAAAGGCTTGTCTCTTTTGTTGCCTTTCTTCATCAATATCTTTCCAATCTCTTTCAATTTGCAGGGCTCTATCCACTGCTTCCCTATAAGTTCTTGGCACTGACATCCTCACATTCATCTTAAACATTGGCTTCAACCCTTCTACGAAGTGACTCAATTTCTCTTCTGGGTCACTTCCTATCAGTGGCACAAAATAGCACCCTCTTTCAAACATCCGCACATATTCCTATACGGTTGAACTCCCTTGCTTGAGGGTCAAAAATTCCCTCTTCAACTCAGATCTTTTTCCAGCTGTGAAGTATTGCTCAAAGAATACGCGCTTGAAATCTGCCCAGGTGAGATTCAGTAGATCCACAGACATCTTGACTCCTTCCCACCATATCATTGCATCTTCCTTTAGCATGTAGATAGCGCACCTTGGCCTATCTAAATCAGACAGTTGGAGGTACTCGAAAATAACCTCCATGGATTTAATCCAACTCTCAGCAATTAGTGGATCAGTAGTCCCACTAAATTCCTTAGGCTTCTGGCGCCTAAATTTCTCTTGGGGGTCATCGTTACTTGGTCCCCTGCTGCTGGAAGATTGGCCATTTCCTCTGTTGTTATTTTGTTCTACCAGCATTCTTAATAATTGAGTGATGTTAGCATTGTTATCACTCTCTGTTTCTTCTAGAGGAATACTGCTTCTAGTTCTTCCTCGTCCTCTTCCTGACATTCTATATTCTATAGCCCACAATCCACCACATGCATAAATCAGAACATGCTAAATAATTTTAAAGACAATGCTCTGAAAATAAACTCACAACTTCGAAGAACAAACGATGAACTTTGATCCAGCTGATGGTGAGTGTGTTTATCTCAGGAACGTTGCTCTGATACCATGTTGTGACACCCGAACCCAACGGGGCCACGAGAATTGGGTAAATAAAAATTTTCCCAATAAAAGAAGGGCTAAATGATAATTCGCTATAAGCTGTATTCCCTATAACTTGAATGAAACAAAAAAAACGAAAGTTTCAAAGACCAGCTGGTACCTAACTTACGCGCTAGCTGCTAAAAACATTTGCGGAAAAACAGTTTGTATTGATAACTTGCAATTGCGATTACAACAGCTGCTATTCTAAGTAAATATACAACCGTTGCTACTGATCTAATACAGTACAATCTATTCAAAACGATACAACTTAGACACGGAAAACGTAGGCCTTGGATAAACACAACGCCACCCATCTGCTGGTTTTCAAGTTTCACCTGCTGTTCCTCCACCAGTTGTCGTACCTGCACCATTTTAAAAGCTAGTGAGCCTAAAGGCTCATCAAGTAAAACCTGAGTAGTAACAATTTCATAAAACGCAGGCAGACATCTGTGCAATGCATATGTTAAGGAACTTCAATAAACAATGTCATTTTCATAAACATTTCAGTAAACATTCAATGGCAGAAACAGGGGATGGTAGCCCAGCTTCTCATTTCTTTCAATTTCATTTTCAGTTGATCATGGCATATAAGTTCTATGTGGTCCAATTTGCACTTTGATCAAAATGACTCCCGATATCAGTTTTAGCATATAGCTCATATGAAAGGGCAGTCGATATCTAAACAACTGCTCACCCTTCTCCTTGGTGACCGTAACTATCTATGCCATAATCTAAAACATCCTTTGTTCCTTAACAATCCTTTCTTTAAAAATTCCTGTAAATCATCGGGTTCCATCATTTTAAACATTTGCTTCCCATTTTAAAACTTAACTGAGTATCGAAATCGACTTTGGAAATATATCGTTATAATGAAACTGGTTGAAAGAAAACCAGTCGCAAAGGAATAGTATCAGTCGCAAGACTAATACCTGCTGAATGAACAACACCAGTCGCAACAAATAGAAACCAGTCGCGAGGTCTTTTAAATAAGTATAAAGTGAAACGATGTCGTTGGAGTGATCAGCAGATGAAATAACAAGACTACCTGCTGATCTTTCTATGACTTAAAGGAACGAATTCTTTAGTGCGTCAATCAGTCGCAAGGAATACGCTAATCAATCAGCTGCAAGAAAAAGCGCTAACACGTGTACATAAATGAATAGTACCAGTCGCAAGACTAATACCAGCTGAAATGAACAGTACTTAAGACGAATAAAGCAACTGCTGAATTATCACTATGGAATGCATCTGCTGATGAACAATGCATCTGCTGATTTTTTAGGAAAATTACACAACTGCTGAATTCTAACAAAGGAAATACAGCTGCTGAATTTAAAATCACAATGCAGCTGTTGATTCCTAATCAAAGGAAAACAACTACTGATATTAACAAGGAAGGACGCATATGCTGAAATTTACGAAGACACTTGCAATATCTAAACAATGATTTCGCTACCAGCCGTCGCCTATTAAACCAGACTTTATACTGATTCAACTAACAACTACTGATTACAAAATCATCAAATTTCGACATTACAACTACAGGAAGAACATTCGTAAACGCTATAACCATACAGCTGCTGAATCTTAACAAGTAGATACAGCTGCTGGATACATAACTCAACATTTGTAATATCAAAACAACAACGATGTTATCAGCTGTTGCCTATAAAACCATACCAATGATTCGACCAGCAACTACCAATTACACAGTTATCAAATTCTAATATTACAGCTACTGCAAGAATAACTTTCATAGCGTTTCTGGAAATAAGTTCGAATCCTCAGTACCTATAAAACTTCATAAACTTTCTGGAAATCACACTGGAAGCATCATAACATCAAAACAACATTTTCGAACCCATCTTTCTTTCCTTTTCATGTCTAAATCATTTAAAACATGAACTTTAAACATATCTTAAACATACAGGCAAGCAGATCCATAAAAAAAACACAATATATGCTTCAAATGGTGTAGCAAAGGATCAGATTTTACTTGCTTTTAAACAAAGCTTTTCGACAACAGCTAATTCCCGCAGAAATCCTCCCTTTGAGCAACGCACGAACTCTTCTGGAATTTCTTTGAAGAACACTTTAAATCTTTTCTTTGCAAATGATGAAAATCTTACTTTGAAAACAGGTTTTTATATGAAAGGGATTAGTGGCATGCTACTTGTGAAATCAAGCATGACACACTTTTAAAATTTAGTAAAATTCCCTTCATATCATTTTAATTTGTAAAACACCAAACCTTCTCTTAAAGAAAGCATTTCACCTCCTTAAAACTTTTTCCAATCGATTTAAAATTCAGCTCGTGCATCGCTCCTTGGAGTCATCTGCTGGAACCAGCCACAGCGCATTTTACCTGCTGATATCAACAATTCAGCAGACACATAACATTTAAAATTGCCAAATGGCCCAAAATATTAGTAAAATGCACAATGAAAATGATATTGTATATTGAAGTTCCTTAACATATGTATTGTACAGATGTCTGCCTGCGTTTTTATGAAATTGTTATTACTCAGATTTTACTTGCTGAGCCTTTAGGCTCACTAGCTTTTAAAATGGTGCAGGTACGACAGCTGAAGGAGGAACAGCAGGTGGAACTTGAATCAGCAGATGGGTGGCGTTGTGTTTATCCAAGGCCTATGTTTTTCCGTGTCATAGTTATATTGTTTTGGGTAGGATGTGCTGTATTAAATCAGTAGCAATGGTTGTATATTTATCTCAAATATCAGCTGTTGTAAACCGCAATTGCAAGGTTATATGAAATATCCTGTTTTCCGCATAAGTTTTAGCAGTAGCGCGCACATTTGAGTATCTGCTGATCTTCGAAATTGTATTGTGTTTTGTTTCTTGTTGGTTATAAGGAATACAGCTTATAACAAATTATCTTTTAGCCCTTCCTTTCTTCGAAAATTTTGTTTACCCCATTTCTCGTGGCCCCGTTGGGTTTGGGTGTCACAATCTGTCATTTTGTAAACATTTTAAAAGCCGAATGAGTTGGTTAGCGGTATCAGATTTTGCTTTTAAAAACAACACCCAAGTAAATTTAGTAAAATCGTCAACAACAACGAGAGTGTAGTTCGTTCCCCCTAAGCTTGTTACGGGAATAGGACCAAAAAGATCCATATGTAAAAGCTCTAAGTTTCGGTAAGAACGTTTACCGCCTTTCTTTTTAAAAGTAGATTTAATTTGTTTCCCAAGCTTACATGTGGCACAGATCTTGTCCTTAGAAAAATTTATTTTGGGCATACCAGAAACCAGTTCATGCTGACTCAAGTGGTCAAGCGTTTTAAAGTTCAGATGGTTCATTCACTGATGCCACAACCTGCTCTTGGAAGAGTTAGCTGCAAGGCAAATCTGTTCAGATCCCATTTGCTCTGACCAGTTTATAATGTAGGTATTCCCCGATCTTTTACCTACCAACACAGTCAGACCATTTGGACTCTGAACTGTGCATGTGTGATGTTGAAAGTTAACTATGTAACCCTTGTCACATAGCTGACTTATGCTAATCAAATTATAGCACAATTTATGAACAACTAAAACATCAGATATTGAAATGTTACCGTGGGTAAGCTTACCCTTACCCACAGTGTTACCATGTGAGTATCACCAAAAACTATCTTTGCTCCTTTGTGTGGAGTAAAATCTGATAGCATCTTTGGATTACCTGTCATGTGACGTGCACACCCACTATCAAGGTACCAAATGATTAACTCATCTCCAGATTTGTACATGTTATCCTACAACCATAAAAACAGACTTTGGTACCCAATTTTACTTGGGTCCAGATCGGATTACCCCTTTCGGGACCCATTCTTGAATTACCTTAACAGTTTTCCCAGTATGATAGTCCATAAGGGTCTGTGCAAAAATATTGTGAGATCTGTTGAGCTTTGGTTTGGTATTTTGACCATTCAGATATCTTGGGGGTCGAACCTTTCTCCATTCAGATTTGACTTTCTTAGAACCACGTCTTTGTTGGTTCTGAACAAACGACTTGGATCCAGCTTTCGCCTTTTCTTTGTCAAGTCTGTTCTTTAGCCAACCAGACTTAAATCTCTCGGGTCCGTCATATCCAATACCAGCTTTCCCTTTTTGATTCAGTTGCCCTGAGATCTGGTCATCATACCTTACCGACTCGCATGTATCATGTGTCATACTGGCTTTGACAAAGCTCATCTTTTTGAACTTGTCATATACCAGATATGACTGAGTACTGGTTTCTCCAGCGCATCTTTCACCAGCATTGAAACATAAGCCAGTTCTATCATCGTTGGCTTCCGAATTTCACACAGCTTATCTAGAGAAACAGAAGATTGGGTCCAGGAGCTCATTATCAGATTTAACTTTTCAATTTCAAACTCGAGCTCACTGGATCTTACCTCAAAGATTCATTCTCAGTCTTCAGCTTACTCAACTCAATTTGTAAACTGTCAGTTTTACCAAGTTGAACAGATCTTGGTTCTACCGAACTATTTTTCAAATCTACGTTTTCAGCTTGGACTTCCTCGAATGTCTGAGAAAGCTTACGATACTCATGAAACATTTCATTTAATGCAGTGATTAGTTCCTCCCGTGTAAATTTAGTATTTGAAAAATCGAATACCTCATCATCTGAAGATTGGTTAGCCATTAGGCAGTGAACTTCCTCCTGTTCACTGTCGCTTGAAAAAGAGCTTCTTGATGAGGAATCGAAATCTGTGTCCGCCCAGTTTTTGTTGCTCTCCTCAGCAACCAGTACTTTGCGATCGTTCTTTCTGCTGGGCCTCTTATCAGATCTTGTCCTCCTTCTTCTTTCTTTGGATCTTTCCTTTGACCTTTCGTCTTTCTTCTCATCTTTTCTGGGTCTGTCCTCCTTCTTTGGCCTGTTACAGTCAGCAGTAAAATGACCTGGACGACCACATTTGAAACAGTTCATATCAGTAGAAAACTTTTCAGATTTATTATAATTATTATAAGAGAAAGAAGGGTTGTAGGATTTTCTCATGTATTTCCCAAACTTCTTAACGAAGAGGGACATGGCATCGTTGCTGAGTTGTTCTGCGGATTTGCTCGTGCTTGCAGAGCACTGTTCAGATGTTGTTGCCGCTACTGCTTTGGTTGGTTGTGATGTTGAGGGTCCAGCTTCAGATCTTGTCTCTAGCTCAAACTCATACGCTTTTAGATTTGCGAACAGATCATGAAGCTCCAGCTTGTTCAGATCTTTGGATTCCCGCATCGCCATGGTCTTAACATCCCACTCTCTGGGCAACGGTCTCATCACTTTGAGTTCCAGCTCTCGGTTGCTGTACTCTTTTCCCAAAATGGTAAGCTCTATCTCCACAGCACTAAAACTCTCATCGAACTCCGCCATGGTTTCTCCATCTTTCATTTTTATGGACTCATATATTTACTGGGCCACATGTAAGCTTGTTCTCCTTGGTCTCATCATTTCCCTCATAGATTTGTATTATGATAGGATCAATGTGGTTCGAAAAACAGCTGCAAGAGTTCAGAAGGGGGGTTGAATGAACTCTTGGTATTTCAAATTTTCGAAACCTTTTAAAACAATTTTACAAGCACCCGCTTAACTTAAATCTGAGTTACCAGATTTGAGGATCTCAGTTTAAATCAAATTTCTCGGCTAACAAAAAGTGCAGAAAGAAGCAAAATAATTTGTGAACAGATTCAAGCAGTAAGTGAATGCAATAATGTAAAAGTTTAAGGGTCGAGAGTTTGTTTATGGAAGCTCGGATATCAATATCCTACGTCTCCCCTTCTTCCTTTTTAGGAAGGTTTCACTAGAAGATTTGATGGTTACAGGCCTTCTGCAAACACCCAGTCACGCAAGCAGCACTTAACGTGAACTCCTAGCAACACAACTTCACCAAGCAGACGCAGCTGCTGTTTACAACACTTGTATTTTCTTTTCAAACGGCCTTTGTGTGGCATGTTTGTTACGGACTCAATCTAGAATAGTAACAGTGAATACAGATCTATTGAGATTTGAAGAGGACTGTATCTATTATAATTTGATGTAAGGGGAGGAAATTGACCCGTGGGTCTTTGAGTTTGTGTTTTTGTAGGTGTGGAAGGATGTAGTTGAACTAATTCTTTTGATGGAGCTTTGGGCATTTCATAATCCCGAGCGGTTTGAATATTTTGCTTATGTTTGGCAGGATCCATTTTCAGGATAACTGAGGTTTGGATAAAAAGATGATGGAGAAAGGAAACAATCTCAAGGAGATGTAAAATGTAATATGAAAAATTGTCATTGATGAACGGGTTATTTAAAGGAATGATGTGAGTACTATTGGAATATTTAAGGAAAAGAAATATTTTGAAAAGATAAAGGTAAAGTGAATATGTATGATACGGTCTGAGCCAAAGACCTGTTTGAACCTGACTTAAATAATCTATGAATTTTAACTTATTGTTAACGACTGTCATAATGAATATTTTTGTACGATTATCTAATATATTTGAAGGGTACTGCCTATGTTGTTTTGGAGTAGGTATTGAGAAAAGACTTCTTTCTCGATAATTTGAAATAACGCATACGTGGCATATGCCTTTTGAAGGTTTTTGTTCATTTTCTGAGTCAGTATCATCTTTATTTTATGTACTGTAATTACTAGGAATATCATCAAATAATTCATTAATATTTTGTTTTTTATGTTTCTTATTAATGTTCTTCGATTTTTTGAAACAGTTATTAGATGTATGACCTGGTTGGTTACAATGCCAACATTTTAACGTATTTGAGTTAGTATTAGTTTTCTTATATTTTTGACTCTTAAACTTTGAAGATTTATTATAAGATTAAAATCTTTTGTCTTTCTTTTTCTTACGTATGGAAGGAGGTTCAATATTCATTAAACCGAACATTGAACAGAAAGAACCTAACTCTTTACGAGTCGTAGTTCTATCAAATTTATATTTGGCCTGTAATTTGAGTTCTGAACATAAAGATAGACCTTCTTTTTTAATGAATGCAAACAACTGACCAAAGGTCATGTCTATAAAAGGAATATCTTCTGATCCTACGGCAGTTTTTAATTTTTGAAATATTCTTTCAGCGAAAAGTCGGGGTAATCCCGAGATGAAACGTTCCTTCCAAAAAGACATATTACAGTCTTCTCGGCGAAGAATTGAGTTAGGAATACATACTTATACCAACGATAGTCAGTTAAGGATGGACATTTGAGATTTGTTAAAATTATTTTGGAAGAATGAAATTCTTCACTGGGATTGCCTATGAAATACATTGAGATCGTAACTATAAGGAATTCTCCTGAATCATTTTGAGCAGTAATATTACCACTGTCATCTTCAGTATGAATTTCATGATTAAGTATGGCTACTTTTTCTTGGAGGGTGAGGGATTTATCCCACCAATTTCTTAATTGGCTTGTAAAGCCTTGAATAATTAATGCTGTTGAAGTTTCTTCATTATTTCCTTTGATTTTGTAGGCTGCTCGAGCCATACCCATTTCTTGCAAAGTATTAAGGATTTCGTATTCTGATTTTCCATCTATATTCCATTCAATTATAGATTGGCCATCATATTTTGTACTTTTGAACTGATTTCTTTCTTCGTAACCTATATCAACTGGCGTAGGCCGTCGATAATAATTACGAGTATTGAACTGTCTTCTATGGTTTATTCTATTAATATGAGTTTCTTCATCTGTGAAAGGATTGTCAATAATATTTACTTCTGGTTCTGATTCTGAACCGGAATCAATAGAATTTGAAGTTTGAGATTCAGTATCTGGATTATTTTCAATATTTTCAATATTATTGTTTTCAACACAATTGATTTTACTACCAGATGTACCTATTTCTGATAGCTTTGTTGAAATTTTATTGAGAATTGAATCAGTATTATTGTTAAGTTTTATTCCTATCTCCTTACCAGGAGGTAGAACATTAGTTTGAAAGAAAGGCTTTGCTGTTGTATTATCAAATATTTATGGTTTTGATTTTTGAGGAAGATTATTAGAGATATGATCTACTTGCGTAGCAATTGTCTTAAGTATTTGATTTGAATAATTATTTTTTTGAAAAATTTTATTAATATCGTCTGTATTGACAGGTTCTTTGTCATTACGTCCACGTTTAAATGGATCAGCGATGACATCACCTTTTGAAGTATTGAGCTGTAATTTTTGAAGAGGAGGATGAACAGCTGTAACAGTCTCATTGTTACTGAGCGTCCATTTTTTATGAAGAGTTGTATTAACATGAATAACAGAATGGTTTTGATAATCATTAATCCCTTCTGCCAAAAGGAAAATTGATAAGAAAGTGTAAAAAGTAATATTTGATCTGATTGTTTTCATTTTGATTATCCAAACATTAACAATTTTTATTTTGTTTTCTTTATATAATTGTTTATACCATATACGTTTTGAATCATGATATGAATCTTCAGCTTCTTGATTAAGATATTCATAATCTGGTTTGAATTCTTCTCCAGAACTGATCATATTAATCATACTGGAAATTGAAGGAGACATAGGAGGAGAATAATTTTGAGGCGAAGATTGTTCTGATTGAGGTTTAGGAAGAGGTGTTGTAAATTAATATTTTTTAGTATTTCTTGAGACAGAAGAAAATGAGTGTCTCGAAGATGTTGATCTTTGGAAATTAGGAATTTTAGTATTTTGAGTTTGTGAATTAAATTTAATTGTAATTTTGCCATCTTCTTCTTCTATTATTTGAGAAATATCTCTACGGTCTATGTTTCTGGGGATTTGAGGAGTATTAATTATAAATTGATCTGGAATGGTTATTTCATTCCATTTGAGTCTTTTAGGCGTAAAGACCGTAGGCCTTTCCGCATCAATTTGCATACTGTCTCTTCTTTCGAAGCAGTCAGTCTATTGAATTTTGGATTTATTTGTGAAGACAGAAGTCTGAAGTAGACTCTGTACATAATTGCGAAGTTTTTGCAGGGATAAAATTCATCTCCCTGAATTTGAACGTCTAAAATTAATGAATCTAAAATCATGGGATCTGTGAGATCCACAGAAAAGTTTGGAGAACAATTAAAATAAATTGGGCCATTGCAGATATTGGTTTGCACCATCGACAGAAGAGACGTTTGATATCTCTTGAGTCGTTGATCACGCAAGGCGAGATATACTGGAGTGTCAACTCCAATATGAACTAAAGGTTTGACAGCTATTTGAACTAAACCAAAATGAATATATCTGTAATTCTTTTGAATATATTTTTGGATTGTTGAATTATTAAGGAGTGTTATACTTTGACTATCTTCTTGAATATTTAATGTTTCTTCGTGTGTTTTGATAGAAAAAGCAGTTTTGAAATCTATGAAACCTATTTTGTATATGTTTTCTATTTGTTCCTGGGGGATTGTCCAGTTTGAATAATCTATCGGCATATGTGTTTCACTACTTTGAACTATATTTTGGGACCTAGAGGTAGATCCTAATGACATTAGATTTCTAAAACGTAAAGCCATCTTGAACTCTAACATAATACTCTTAAAATCTATGGTTTCAGTGTTGTTAACACGGGACCACCACCGGGACCACCTATCTCAACGGTTGACCAACGGATACAAGGGCTGACCAACGCATCACCAACAACCTAAACACAGATCTTAATCGAATTCTATTGAAAGTTCTTAATAACTCTAAGTTGAATACTCTCTAAGTTCATTAAAGTCATGGCTCTGATACCAAAATAAAAGAACAAGGATCGTAAAAAACATATATGATAGATAAATTGGAGGACATGGATCAAGAACAGATATGAAAAAAAACAGAATGATATAAAGATTGATTTTTATAAATTGGAATGAAAATCTTACAAAGTAAGGTTGATTGATCGCAGGATACCAAAATAAAAGAACAAGGATCGTAAAAAACATATATGATAGATAAATTGGAGGACAGGGATCAAGAACAGATATGAAAACAAAAACAGAATGATATAAAGATTGATTTTTATAAATTGGAATGAAAATCTTACAAAGTAAGGTTGATTGATCGCAGATACAAGCTCAGAGTTTTTACAAAGAATTTTTCTCGCTCTAAACTCGTTCTCCCTAACTTATGAAAATACAATGAATATATAGGAAAAACTTTGAAGTCTTCGACAAGCTTGGTAGATGGAATGTCACCGTCTACTTTTGCTTTAAGTCTTTGTCACCTTTTGATAATGCGTCTTTTGGCATCTTTTGTCAGCAGCTTTTGAAAGTGGGAACGCCTTTTGATAATGGGAATCTTTGAAAATGTGTTGTCTTCTTTTGATAATGGGGAACATCTTTTTGAAAGTGGTGCACGTCTTTTGAAAAATATTTTCTTTGTCCACCATGATATATTTGAGTGCGGTTGTTGAAACGACTTCTTTTAAGCTGTCTTTTGAGCTGTCTTTGTCGGGTTTTGATCATAACTTGCACGCATCTTTGGAAAGGAATCTTCATCCTGTGTTGAATAATGATGTCGGCCAATTTGAAAATGGTGGCACGCGTTTCACCGAGAAACCTCTGGCCTTTGAAATAATGGCCTTCAAAAATGTATTCACATTAGTCCGTGACATATCTCTGGATATGATTCTCGGTACCCCATTTCTTACTCAAATATACCCATTCCATGTCAATGATAAAGGGATATCTACTAAGATTCATAGTCAATATATTCTCTTCCCTTTTATTACACCTGTTAAACAGAAAGAAGTCTTTCTGTTACAAAACTCCTCAATCTTCAAACAAATTAATATTATTCACAATAAAAAGCAACATATTAATTCATTACAAGAAGAAATTTCTTATCTAAAAATCGATGAACAATTAATATTACCTCAAATCCAACAGAATATCAAAATTCTAGAACATCAGATTACAAATGAAATCTGTCATGAATTACCTCATGCCTTCTGGGATAGGAAACAACATATCGTTTCTCTTCCCTATGAAAAAGATTTTTCTGAAAAAAATATTCCTACAAAATCTAGACCTATTCAAATGAATCAAGAATTCTAAAAAATTGTCAAAATGAAATCAAAGATCTTTTATCCAAAAAACTCATCAGACCTTCCAAATCACCATGGAGTTGTTCGGCTTTCTATGTAATCAAACAAGCTGAACTAGAACGTGGTGTTCCCCGTCTAGTAATTAATTACAAACCTTTAAACAAAGTTCTTCTATGGATTCGATATCCTATTCCAAATAAAAGAGATCTTATCAATCGTTTACATTCCGCAAAAATATTTTCAAAATATGATCTTAAATCTGGATTTTGGCAAATTCAAATTGCTGAATCTGATAGATATAAGAGTCTACTTCAGACTTCTGTCTTCACAAATAAATCCAAAGTTCAACAGACTGCCTGTTTCGAAAGAAGAGACAGTATTGTTGCAAATTGATGCAGAAAGGCCTACGGTCTTTACGCCGAAAAGACTCAAATGGAATGAAATAACCATTCCAGAACAATTCATAATTAATACACCTCAAATTCCCAGAAACATAGAACGTAGAGATATTTCTCAAATAATAGAAGAAGAAGATGGCAAAATCACAATTAAATTTAATTCACAAATTCAAAATACTAAAATTCCTAATTTCCAAAGATCAACATCTTCGAGACATTCATTTTCGTCTGTCTCAAGAAATACTCAAAAATTTGAATTTACAACACCTCTTTCTAAACCTCAATCAGAACAATCTTCGCCTCAAAATTATTCTCCTCCAATGTCTCCTTCAATTTCCAGTATGATTAATATGATCAGTTCTGGAGAAGAATTCAAACCAGATTATTAATATTTAAATCAAGAAGCTGAAGATTCATATCATGATTCAAAACGTATATGGTACAAACAATTAGATAAAGAAATCAAAATAAAAATTGTTAATGCTTGGATAATCAAAATGAAAATAATAAGATCAAATATTCCTTTTTACACTTTCCTAACTATATTCCTTTCGGCAGAAGGGATTAATGATTATCAAAACCATTCTGCTATTCAAGTTAATACTACTCTTCATAAAAAATGGACGCTCAGTAACAATGAGACTATTACAGCTGTTCATCCTCCTCTTCAAAAATTACAGCTCAATACTTCAAAAGGTGATGTCATCGCTGATCCATTTAAACGTGGACGTAATGACAAAGAACCTGTCAATACAGACGATGTTAATAATATTTTTCAACAAAATAATTATTCAAATCAAATACTTAAGACAATTGCTACGCAAGTAGATCATATCTCTAATAATCTTCCTCAAAAATCAAAACCATCAATATTTGATAATACAACAGCAAAGCCTTTCTTTCAAACAAATGTTCTACCTCCCGGAAAGGAGATAGGTATAGAACTCAATAATAATACTGACTCAATTCTCAACAAAATTTCAACAAAGCTATCAGAAATAGGTACATCTGGTAGTAAAATCAATTGTGTTGAAAACAATAATATTCAAAATAATCCAGATACTGAGTCTCAAACTTCTAATTCTATTGATTCCGGTTCCGAATCAGAACCAGAAGTAAATATTATTGACAATCCTTTCACAGATGAAGAAACTCATATTAATAGAATAAACCATAGAAGACAGTTCAATACTCGTAATTATTATCGACGGCCTACGCCAGTTGATATAGGTTACGAAGAAAGAAATCAGTTCAAAAGTACAAAATATGATGGCCAATCTATAATTGAATGGAATATAGATGGCAAATCAGAATACGAAATCCTTAATACTTTGCAAGAAATGGGTATGGCTCGAGCAGCCTACAAAATCAAAGGAAATAATGAAGAAACTTCAACAGCATTAATTATTCAAGGCTTTACAGGCCAATTAAGAAATTGGTGGGATAAATCCCTCACCCTCCAAGAAAAAGAAGCCATACTTAATCATGAAATTCATACTGAAGATGACAGTGGTAATATTACTGCTTAAAATGATTCAGGAGAATTCCTTATATTTACGATCTCAATGTATTTCATAGGCAATCCCAGTGAAGAATTTCATTCTTCCAAAATAATTTTAACAAATCTCAAATGTCCGTCCTTAACTGACTATCGTTGGTATAAGGATGTATTCCTAACTCATGTTCTTCGCCGAGAAGACTGTAACATGTCTTTTTGGAAAGAACGTTTCATATCGGGATTACCCCGACTCTTCGCAGAAAGAATATTTCAAAAATTAAAAACTGACCGTAGGAACAGACGATATTCCTTTTTTAGACATGACTTTTGGTCAGTTGTTTGCATTCATTAAAAAAGAAGGCCTATCTTTATGTTCAGAACTCAAATTACAAGCAAAATACAAATCTGATAGAACTACAACTCGTAAAGAGTTAGGTTCTTTCTGTTCAATGTTCGGCTTAATGAATATTGAACCTCCTTCATTACGTAAGAAAAAGAAAGATAAAAGATTTCAATCTTATAATAAATCTTCAAGATTTAAGAGTCAAAAATATAAGAAAACTAATACTAATCCAAATACGTTAAAATGTTGGAATTGTAACAAACCAGGTCATACGTCTAATAATTGTTTCACAAAACTCAAGAAAACTCAACAGAAAAATAAAAAACAAAATATTAATGAATTATTTGATGATATTCCAAGTGATTACAGTACATCAAATAAAGATGATACTGAATCAGAAAATGAACAAAAACCCTCCAAAGGCATATGCCACGTTTGTGTAATTTCAAATAGTCAAGAAAGAAGCTTTTTTCAATACCTACTCCAAAACAACATAGGCAGTACCCTTCAAATATATTAGATAATCGTACAAAAATATTCATTATGTCCGTAGTAAATAATAGGTTAAAGTTCATAGATCAATTAAGTCAGGTTCAAACAGGTCTTTGGCTCAGACCGTATCATACATATTCACTTTTCCTTTTCCTTTTCAAAATATTTCTTTTACTAAAATATTCCAATAGTACTCAAATCATTCCTTTAAATACCCCGTTCATCAATAACAATTTTTCATATTACATTCTACATCTCCTTGAGATTGTTTCCTCTCTCCATCATCTTTTTATCCAAACCTCAGTTATCCTGAAAATGGATCCT
>KV000911.1:214763-231373 GCA_001598015.1 Dorcoceras hygrometricum | reverse complement strand
CCCTGCTGGGATTGTTATCCACCTTGAGCCGAGTGGTTAACTACCACAGTTCTTGGGCGAGGCAACAGCAGGTCGAGTTTTTGATACATCTGGTTATTGGGGGTAGTATTATGGCGAGTGGCTCCCTACCACACTATGAACTCACCCCGTGACCACTGTATGTTGTTGATGTTTCCTTGGAGCTATGTTTGAGTTCCTTAGCTCCCTCGTGGGTCGAGACTTCAGTTGTTATTCGTGGTCTCATGCATAGCATCTGCATTTTATCTTATGCTTTCCTTTTAGCTTATCTGTTGCTCTCCGTACTGGGGTTTGACTCCATGTCCCTCTGGGGCTTGGTTTGTTTCTTTGTTGCGTTGTTTTCAGGAAACCCAGGTTCTACAGCTGGTCGTGGTTTCAACCCAGCTGGTGGTGCCCCAGGAGGTGGCTAGTGTGTCCCAGTAGCATATAGCATATATAAATATGTATCAGTTAGCCAGGGGGATGCCCTGTGCTTTGTTGTTGTAACCGTAGGGGGAGATATGATACATGTTGAACTTATGTATGTTTGTGGTTAAATATGTATGATTTGAGAAACTTATTTTAAGTATTGTTGTATTTTAAATTATACGTTTAAAATCGTCGGGCCTAAAAAGCGAAAATTTTAC
This sequence comes from Dorcoceras hygrometricum, assembly GCA_001598015.1. Classification (NCBI taxonomy): domain Eukaryota; kingdom Viridiplantae; phylum Streptophyta; class Magnoliopsida; order Lamiales; family Gesneriaceae; genus Dorcoceras; species Dorcoceras hygrometricum. Next base: position 230,729 of record KV000911.1, on the reverse strand, counting down.
CCTCTTTTGCTAACTTCCGCATGTGTTTATCTGTTGTGAGCACGAGGCCTGACAACACATACTTCATCACCTTTACCGATGATTACTCTAGGTATGGGTACTTGTACTTGATGAAGCACAAGTCTGAATCCTTTGAAAGGTTCAAAGAATTCAAGGCTGAAGTAGAAAATCAATTAGGCAAAAGTATTAAAGCACTTCGATCTGATCGAGGTGGTGAATACTTGAGTGCTGAATTTCAAGATTATCTGAAAGAGAATGGGATTCTCGCACAGTGGACCCCTCCGGCCCCACCACAGCTCAATGATGTAGCGGAGCGTCGTAATCGGACCTTTTTGGACATGGTTCGATCTATGATGATTGAGTGTTTGAGTTGCATCTTCGGGTTCCATTTCGTGTGTTGAACAATTCTGGAGATTTTGTATTTTTCGTATTTTAGAGGTATCTGCTGGTCGGTGATGAAAATCAGCAGAAGCGCGTTTTAGCGCGAGATTCCTGAAACGCTGTCGTGTCGTGAGGTTTGGTTACGCATGTGTTGTGATCAGCAGGTGCGTTAGTATATTTGCGTTGAGGGCAAAACGACTGCGTTTAAGTTAGTTGGCACGACGTCGTTGTGATGTTGCGACTGGTACCAGCTGGTAGATCGCGTGTATGTTCCTGCTGGTTGATCAGCAGATGTCGATGTCAACACGAGTCAACTTTCCTGTAGCGTGATGAGGGTACGTCGTCGTTTAGCTTTTGCCAGGAGTTTCAGCAGTTGATTGGTTTTGGGTAAAGTGCTTCTGCTGGTTTTGCTGACGTCTATGGAGCGACGTCGTTTGAGTAAGTGACAACGCTGCGTTTTGATGTTGCTATTGGAATCAGCAGGAGAAAGCGCTTTGCGTGGTTTTATGTGTTGCTGCTGGATGATCAGCAGTTGGTATTTAGAATCGCGTATTCTAAGCGACGTCGTTTGGATTAGTTGTTGCGACGCCGTTTTGGAGAACCAGTAGTTGGGTTATTTTGCATTTGTTTTAGCGTTGATTCGAGAATCAGCAGAGGTTCCTTGCGTCTGCCGTGGGTAGTGTTCCTGCTGATTTCTTTTGTGCCAGCTGATTTGTTGGTACCTGCTGATTTCGTCGGTGGACTTTTGATTGTGTTGATTTCAGCAGTTGCCAGTTGTATTTATATAGGAAGACTTGGTCTTCTTTCGTGTTATCGGTTTTCCATACTTAGAAATATTTCCCAGACTTTCGTTCTCTGTTTTCTCAACCCTCGTTACTGTTCACCGTGAGCTTCTCCGGTAGATTTCCGTCGACTCAGGCCGTTGTTTTGGACAATTGAAGTAGTGTTGGACTCCTCTCGTGAAGCTCTTCCTTTTCGTACCAGTTTTAGAAGCTGTAATTGGCTAGTTGAGGAACGAGAAGTTGCTGCCAGTTCGTGAATTTTGTAGTAGCAGGTAGAACTTCATTCCTCGTGTTGCAATCTTGTTCCTAGCCTTGTTTTAAGCTCTTTGCGAAGTTGTGGTAGTAGGAAGCGGTGTTGGTTGAGCGTAGCTCCCAGCCGTGATCTTCTGTTAGATTCCTGAGTTTTACGCTTGTTGTTTAGCAGGCTTTTACCAGAGTCTTCGGGATTCCCTTTCAGTGGTAATTTTAGCTCAGGAGTTTAAGGTACGGATTTGAGCTTGATTTAGCTTGGGTTTGGCGTCAGGTATTATGCGTGGCTGTGGGGACGTTTTGGTGAACTTATTTGTGTACTGCTTGCTGATCATTGGTGTGGTCACACATACTTCATCACCTTTACCGATGATTACTCTAGGTATGGGTACTTGTACTTAATGAACACAAGTCTGAATCCTTTGAAAGGTTCAAAGAATTCAAGGCTGAAGTAGAAAATCAATTAGGCAAAAGTATTAAAGCACTTCGATCTGATCGAGGTGGTGAATACTTGAGTGCTGAATTTCAAGATTATCTGAAAGAGAATGGGATTCTCGCACAGTGGACCCCTCCGGCCCCACCACAGCTCAATGATGTAGCGGAGCGTCGTAATCGGACCTTTTTGGACATGGTTCGATCTATGATGAGCTTCACTGAACTTCATACCTCGTTTTGGGGCTATGCGCTCGAAACGGCGGTAATGTTGTTCAACAATGTCCACACCAAGGCAGTGGATAAGACTCCATATGAGATATGGATGGGCAAACCACACAAGTACTCATACATGAGGATTTGGGGATGTCCTGCTTACGTGAATCAGACAGTGGGAGATAAGCTGGATACGAGATCCATCTTATGCTACTTCATTGGGTATCCAAAGAATTCCATTGGATACTACTTCTACTATCCCAGCGAAACAAAAGTGTTTGTTTCTAGAAATGCCACCTTTATGGAAAGGGAATTTCTACTTGATAGAAAAGGCAAAATAGTAGAACTCGAAGAGGTTCGAGATCCAATCGAAGTACCAGGTGAGTCTCCTGCACCTACAGAGCCAATACCAGAAATGGTCGCACCTAGGAGATCCGAAAGGGTTCCTAGGGCTCCTGAAAGATATAGTTTTCTCCTTGAAGATGATCAAGGTGATCAAGTTGTTGGATCTGATCCAAGAACTTTCAAGGAGGCAATTTCCGATGCTGATTCTAATTTGTGGCTTGAATCAATGCAGTCTGAGTTTGACTCAATGCATGCTAACCAAGTTTGGACTCTTGTTAACCCTCCCGAAGGAATTGTTCCTATTAGGTGCAAATGGGTATGCACGAGGAAACTTGGGCCTGATGGTAAGGTAATGACCTACAAGACACGACTGGTCGCGAAAGGTTACACTCAAAGGCAAGGTGTTGACTACGATGAAACCTTCTCGCCAGTCGCAATGTTCAAGTCAATTAGAATCTTTTTAGCCATAGCCGCATGGTACGACTATGAGATATGGCAAATGGATGTGAAAACTGCGTTCCTTAATGGAAACATTAAGGAAGAGATCTATATGACGCAGCCTGAGGGTTTCACATCTGTTGAAAGCGAGCATAAGGTATGCAAGCTTCAGAGATCGATCTACGGTCTCAAACAAGCATCGCGAAGTTGGAACCTGAGATTCGATGAAACAATTAAGGAATTTGGTTTCATCAAGAATCCCTAGGAGCCATGTGTATACAAGAAGGTAGTTAAAAGCGCTGTGACATTCCTCGTACTTTATGTTGACGACATTCTACTCATTGGGAATGATGTAGGAATGCTGCAATCAACTAAAGTATGGTTTTCTAGTAGATTTTCAATGAAGGACATGGGTGAAGCATCCTATATTCTTGGAATACAGATCTATCGGGATAGATCTAAACGGATGCTCGGACTCTCCCAAGCTACCTACATCGATACCATACTTAAGAGGTTCTCTATGGAAGAGTCCAAGAGAGGACACCTACCTATGTGCCACGGGGTCACTCTATCTAAGTCTATGTGTCCAAAGACTGATGAGGAGATAGAGAGTATGACACGTGTGCCATATGCCTCGGCAATAGGTAGTATTATGTATGGCATGATCTCGACTAGACCGGATGTCGCATATGCTCTGAGTGTCACGAGCCGCTACCAGGCCAACCCCTGCCAATTGCATTGGAAGGCTGTGAAAGATATTCTTAAGTACTTACGAAGGACTAAGAATATGTTCATGGTCTATGGGGGTGGTGAACTGAAACTGGAAGGCTACACTGATTCTATCTTCTAGTGTGACGTGGATGATTCGAAATCAACCTCTGGATTTGTATTCATGCTCAATGGTGGTGCTGTCTCTTGGAAGAGTTCCAAGCAAGACACCATCGCGGATTCAACCACTGAGGCTGAGTACATCGCAGCATCAGCTGCTGCAAAGGAGGCCGTTTGGATAAGGAATTTCGTCCAAGAGTTGGGCGTCATTCCTAATGGAGTTGGTCCAGTCTCGGTGTACTGCGACAACATGGGTGCCGTTGCGCAAGCAAAGGAGCCTAGGTCTCACCAAAGATCCAAACACACACTGAGGAAATACCACATAATCCGGGATATTGTGGCTAGAGGTGACATAGCAGTTGAGAGAGTAGCCTCTGCGGACAACGTTGCTGATCCACTTACGAAGCCCTTGGCTGGACCGTTGTTTGAAAAACATCACGAAACAATGGGACTGCGTCTGATGAGTAGTTGGCTTTAGGGCAAGTGGGAGATTGTTAGAGTAGATGCCCAACTAGCCAACCTGTGGCGTGTGGGTTCATAAACTCTTTTATATGACAATCTTTATATATGATGTTCGCATTTATTTATATGGCATTCTTTACTTTCATTGTGTGTATGATGATTTACAATTGCGTTGAGTAAAGACCTAGAGTGCACTTAAGTGTATGTTAGATGTGATAGTGGGTATGACGGCTATCATGAAACACATCTAATAGTCACTGTGTATTCTGAACATGTTCCTAGTCGATTGGGCCGTCAAAATGAGGATAAGGCCGCCCGAGCTCGAGACTAGTATCTGCGATGCGAAGTACCATGTTTCATTGGTAGGGAACATTGTGATGTTCTGAGCATTCAGATAGATAGTGACCTGGTGATCTATCGAACTACCCTCGTTCGGACTTTCCAAGTGGTTACCATTTGTCGAGTGGATAAGTCCGAGGTTTTGGTTGTACTGATTAGTACTCACGACTCGAAACGTCATTGAGACTCTACATGATAGGCGTCTCACTTTGACTCGTTTGCCGACTCACTTGGGGTCATCAGGCGGCGGGATTGGGTGAGACCCCGATGCATGTAGGAGTCGATGCATCGTTGTCGAGGATTCACCGCTCGCAGACATGTGTGGATATCCTATGCTATCTGAGGGGATAATAGTGTATAAATCTCTGTCCAGAGTACTAGAAGTGTTTTAGGTAAATGTTTTTACCTAGTTACACTCGCGATGTCACTATTCGATCTCCAAGATGTATGCATAGCTATCGGATCTATAGCGACTCTCGATTTACCAATGGTCGTTGATCTGATCGGGATATATGGATTGAAAGGACCGTACTGTACGCTAACCACGACCAACTGGTTCTTGCAGGCACTATCAGTGATACCTAGGGGATCATGGGGCGATGTTGCAAGACGCTTTTACCATGATCCGTTGTGCAAGTCCGGAATTGTGATTCCGGAGCCACAATGGTTGTGGGCCCACGGCTAGCTGTATCCCTGAACCATTGAGGGTCACACAAGTACTGGATTCGAGATTCCCGCACGGATACTCAGCTCAATGTGTTGAGCATGAGAAGAGGATTTTAGGAAGTGCGACTTCCCAAAAGTCAACAGAGGTCAAATCGTGATTCCAAGATGTATGCATAGCTATCGGATCTATAGCGACTCTCGATTTACCAATGGCGTTGATCTGATCGGGATATATGGATTGAAAGGACCGTACTGTACGCTAACCACGACCAACTGGTTCTTGCAGGCACTATCAGTGATACCTAGGGGATCATGGGGCGATGTTGCAAGACGCTTTTACCATGATCCGTTGGGCAAGTCCGGAATTGTGATTCCGGAGCCACAATGGTTGTGGGCCCACGGCTAGCTGTATCCCTGAACCATTGAGGGTCACACAAGTACTGGATTCGAGATTCCCGCACGGATACTCAGCTCAATGTGTTGAGCATACGAAGAGGATTTTGGGAGTGCGACTTCCTAAAAGGTCAACAGAGGTCAAATCGTGATTTGCCGATGTTGAGGGGCAAAACGGTCATTTTGCACTGGGGTTCTGAAAAATGGTTTTTCAGATCATAGTATTCAGTTTTGGAAACTAAGTCGATCGGTCCGATCTGATCGGCGATCGGAGTTACGATGAAGTCTCGGTGATGGAGATGAACTGAATGTTCATCCGTTGGACCCGGGCCCGTTGGGCCGGTCCAACTCCACCACTTAGTCTATTTAATATAGACTTGATTAGACTTAATAACATACTTGATACACAACACTAAACCCTAAACCTAGAGCTTAGTGTGCCGCCCCCTTCTCCTCTCCAAAAAGCCGCCGCCGCCGCCCGCCGTGCGCCGCCGAAAAATCGTTTCCGGCCAATCTTGACGAGGAGAATCCGTCCATGCCGATCTCGTCAGGCCTTCTAGTGAAGGCTGACGAAGGAATCCCGTCTCCGGTCGTGGTCCTGATTGACGATATCTACCGCCGCCTACCGTGAAGTGCCGTTTTATTTACGAAACCGGTTGGAACCAGGCCGAGTTTCCAGCAAGGTAGCAATCCTAAACACCCTAAGGTTGTTGTTATTTTATCGTATTGATCGTCTCCCAGCCATTGTTTTGTTCTTCCGCTGCCTCACCGGGAGGCGTGATCCGGATCCGACGTGGCTTCCCTACACGCCCAAGCTGGTTCGGCAGTTTACTTCCAGAAGTGCAGGGAACATCAAGCTGGTTCATCAGCTGGATGTTGGAGCAGCACGAAGATCAAGAGCAGAGTATGAAGAGCAGTTCAAGCACAGAATCAAGAGCAGAACTGAAGTGCAGAGTTGAAGTGCAGTGTACAAGAGCAGTGATTGAGTGTGAAGCCGTATACAAGAGCAGTGATCAAGTGCACGCTTGATCATTGAGCACGGCAATAATCAGTTCATCATAGGGATCTCAGTCCTTGGGTAGACTGAATCAGAACTGATTTAACAGTGTGCTTGCTGATGATTTGGAAGAGGTGTCCGAATGGATCAAGAGGACAAGCAAGCAACACTGGGGCTCTTGACGAGAAGAATAAAGTCCAGCTGATTAAGGACAAACCAGCTTGAAGTTAAGGAGACTAGCTGGGAGCAGACAAACCAGCTGGCCGTATGATATCTGTGAGAAGCTTGATCTCACAGATATATCAACCAGCTGGTTAGAGATCAGCTGGGAATGGAGCAAAGCTGGAACCTCAAAGCAGCTCTAAGAGCAGAAAAGAACAGAACAAGCTCAGATGTAGACAAAAAGAGGCGCAGATGCAGAAGTTGCTCAAAGACAGATTGATGATGAAGAGCAACAGCCTGATAAAGAGACCAACTGAAAGACCAGAGCCAGAAAAATCAATCTGGTCAAGCAAAACAGTTTGAACAATCTATGAAGACCAACTTAATTGGTTCAAACTGATTTGCATTGCCTTGTCCACATCAGGAACAGAGCTCGAAGTTAGCAAAAGGCTGCAGAATCGCCGATAAACAGAGCTCAAGACAAATAAAGCCTGCAACGCATTAAATGCCAATAGTTTGAAAAATCTACGAAGGCCAACTTAATTGGTTCAAACTGATTTGCATTGCCTTGTCCACATCAGGAACAAGCAAACAGAGCTCGAAGTGACCAAAGGCTGCAGAATCACCGATGAACATAGATCAAATCAAATAAAGCCTGCAACGTATTTAAATGCAAAGGACACAAAGTACATATGCGTCAGATGACTTCTCAGAACGGCTACATCTTTGTTTCCAACTGATATATCCAAGCAGCGGATTTATAAACAGGCGCAATGAAACAGATTGAGACGATGCGCCTTAACAGTGAGAGTGTGTTGTGCGAAGTCCGAACAGAAAATCAAGAAACGCACAACACAGAACCTGGGAATATAGCAGAAAACCAGCTCGAACAAGGAGCACTTCGCAGAGTGTGTGAGATTTAATTCATTGAGAGATTGTGCTTACACTGTAAATCTCACACACACACACTCACTCATATTCGAGAGATGAGCGAAACAAATTAGAGTGAATGTGATTCAATACTATCCATTTGTAGTCTTTGGACAGAGACATTATGTAGCGACCCGACTTTTCTTAAAGGAATTTTAGGAACTTTGGGGTTCGAATTGAATAGTATAAAAATTTCGATCTTACTTGACATTAAAGTCGCTACTAAATTCTGGACTAAAATGCAAATAAACCCAAGTCATTGTGCGAAGTCTGGAAGACAGATATGAACAAATAAAAGGTGCGGAACTTAAAACAGATCTGGTCTTTGGAAATAACGAAACTGATTAATTCATTAAGTAATAATTCTTGTGCAGATTCCGAAAAAAGAAAAAAACTTGATATCTGTCATTATACAAGATTAGAGTCTGTACAACAAAATCTGAATTTGACAGTTTCATGGAGTCTAACTATTTCTTTAACATACAATTCAGCATACTTATTCTAATCATAAGTTGTCTTAACAGTTAGAAAATGCGCTGACTTGGTTAATCTATCGATAATAAACCATATAGCATTGAATCCATGGACTGTTCTTGGTAATCCTACGACAAAATCAATCGCTATGTTATCCCATTTCCATACTGGTATAGGGAGAGGCTTTAGCATCCCAGCTAGTCTTTGATATTTTGCTTTCACTTGCTGGCATGTTAATCATTCGGAAACGAAATTATTGATATCTCGTTTCATTCCTGGCCACCAAAACAGGTGTTGCAAATCTTTATACATCTTTGTTCCTCCTGGGTGAATTGAATACGATGAGTTATGGGCTTCATTCATAATTTCTTTGCGCAAATCATCTGTACGCGGTACCCACAACCTATTCTGGTATTTAAAAATTTCCCCTTCTGTCGTATCATTTAAAGATTTCCTCCTCTGTCTTAATCTTGATTCTTCCATTTCTGTAATTGCTCATCCCTTGCTTGACCCTCTCGAATCCGATCTTTTAAAGTAGAATGGATCGTAAGAACTGATAACTTAGAAACATTCTCTTTCGTAACAATTCCGAGTTTCAAATCTGTTAATTTCTAACGCTAATGGAATCTGAACTGAGATCTGAGCCAAACCCACATTTCTTCTACTTAACGCATCTGCTACTACGTTAGCTTTACCTGGGTGATAGCTGATCACACAATCATAATCTTTAACCAGTTCGAGCCATCTCCTTTGTCTCATGTTAAGCTCTTTTTGGGTAAAGAAATACTTAAGGCTCTTGTGATCAATAAAGATTTCACATTTCTCTCCATAAATGTTAGGCCTCATGCACACATCAGAGTAAAACCACGCAAACAAAACGGAAGCTACTAAAAAGTGGTTAAAATTTTTGCTTTTGGCCTGACTGAAAGGTAACATAATTTAAAATACAAGATACTCAAAATAATCCTAATTTTATAAATCCACAACAGCACAATTATTCAAGTACAACAAATGCCCAACGGCTGAATAGAACACAAGTACAGATGATCTACCAACTATATAAGACAAAGCATCACACGAAGTGATACCAGTGTATACAAATACTATATAACTGGGACACTATAACCACCTCCTGGGGCACCACCAGCTGGATCATAACCCCGACCTACTGCGAAACCTGAACAATAGACAGGAAACAAACACAACAGCCCCAGAGGGATCTCGGTTTAAACCCCAGTACGGAGAGCAACTATAAAACAACAACGAGAGCAACTATAAAACATCAATGGATAGCAAAAGATATAATGCTAATGCTATGCATGAGGGACAATGTAACAGCCGAAGGCTACAACCAAGAAAGGGGGCCAAAGAATTCAACAGCTGACAACAGATTCTGCAAAGAATGGTTAGTGGCCACTGGCGTGTGTACAAGCACACGGGAATTACCCGCTCATCTTTACACCAAACCCGAATACCAGATGCATTAACAACTCAACCTGCTGTTGCCCAACCCACGAACTGTGGTAGTTAACCACTCGGCGCATGAGGGCTAACAGACCAGCAGGGAGATGAGAGTGCGGTATTGCCGCTCGCCCTCGCATCCTGGTAAGACAACAGAGCAACAACAAAGCACGGATACAATAGCTGAAATGAAAATGATCATGCGTATGCAGTGCAACAGCTGAACAGCATATAAAACAACAATCAATGCACACACAGCAATCAAACATAATATCCATGCCAATTCCAGCCGTAATATAAGCTCAACATCCGTATCTTAACTTCTAAGTTATAATTACCACACACAGCTCCTACAATTAAGTCTGAGCAACACAGATCTGTCACATGCTAAACCAACACAAACTACTGCTCAAAGACCGAAACATAAAACAACAACAGCTGGGAGCTACAACTCCACCAGCGCTTATCTACCTTCCTAACCCAACGAAAAGCTCTAAAAAAGCTTAAAGGTAGCATCTTTACATACCCCAACAAAATTACTGGCATGGCAGGGAACGCTTATACTAGAAAACTACACAAGGGAGATGCCTTAGCAATCCTTCTATCCTCTTCCAGCTCCTCCAAAGCCTTCTAAAAATGTATATAACGAAGCGCCTTAGCGAGAGGAGTCCAACTCTACCACTCTCATTCTCGTCGGAGTTGTCTACCACCGGAAATTAGGACGGATAAGGTTACTTTGAACAGTAACTAGGGTATCGCGACAAGATTTGCTATCGGGAAATATTTCTAAGTATGGGATCTGTTAAACAATCAAAGACCAAGTCTTCTCTTAAATACACTACTCAAACATCAAATATAAACGGGAAAAGATCCACCGACAAAATCATTCGTCACAACTAATATTCCCAACCAGCAGGAATCTCGCATCAGCTTTTGCCCTTAGCTAATATATCAACCAGCAGTTGAATCTTTCAAACAACGCTAAAACTAAACGGCGTCGCACCAACTTAACCAAACGACGTCGCAGAGGGACACGTCACCTTGCTACCAACAGCTGATCAACAACCAACAGCTGAATCAAACAACGCACCACATCTCTCAACAGCTGATGTCTATCACAACCAACAGCTGATACAAAGCGCTCCACTCAAAACGTTGTCGTTCCAACTTATCTAAACGACGTAGTTTCGATACACGCTAATAAACACGCTAGAGAAACCAACAACTGGTTCCTGAACACAAAATGTCGTCGCTTCAAAGTCCCTTAGTGCTCTCTGCTGATCACCGCAACTAACATACCAACAGCTGGTCTCTCGCAACAGCTGGATACGTGCTAATACACCATCTTCTGAAATCCACGTCAGCATTGCTGCTGCTTCCTACCAACACGCAACGTCTGAAATATCAACAACTGACGCGATCACTCAACGGCTGATCCTACTACTCCTGATGCTGATTCCATCACTTAGGCAAAATCGATGTCTACGCCAAGCACATCGACCAACGGCAGGTCCAAACCCGACCAACAGCTGATTGTGAAAACACAGGTCTGAAAATAAAGAAAATGTCTCCAAATATTTAATGCGAAAACCACTACTGCTAATTCTAAGTCATGCGTAGGATAATTCTTCTCATGAATATTTAAATATCTGGAAGCATAAGCAATTACTTTCTTATCTTGCATCAAAACAGCTCCTAGTCTTGTCTTTGACGCATCTGTATAAATCACAAAATTTCCTTTTCCCGACGGTAACGTCAAAACAGGGGCCTCTATTAATGCCAACTTTAATTTTTCAAAACTGGAATGGCATTCTTGAGTCCAATCATACTTAACATTCTTCTTAGTCAATGATGTTAAAGGGACAACTGTCACGCCCCGAGACCGGGACTCATGACATCGGCAATATTAAACAATTTAAAAATTGTAAAACATTAAGCCATCATAGCATAGCTCAAACCAGTCTATTACATATCCAAAGTAATAACGTTTTTACATCGGAAAAATAAAATTTAAATAACGAAATGCGGAAGCAAAAAATACATAATCAAACAAAAATCTAAATCTTCACCAGCCCCAGAATTGTTCTTGCTCTTCTTCTTCTGCCTGCTCTTCATTCTTATCTGGGTGGAGAAGTAAGGGGTGAGTGTTTGGGGAAACACTCAGCAAGTGGGGGATACCATTCGAGCAAACAACAAATATATATACATATTTAACAAATTCGAAACAGAGCGTAACAGAACATGACGGAACATAACGGAGCATAACAGAGCATGTCAAAACATGACAGATCATGACAGAACGGCACTGATAATAACTTCGTGTCTATGGTTTACTGATCTGTCCATAATTTTTATTCCTCTAAGGGGTCGAGGCCATGTGGTTACACCAAGTAACCCAGAGTGCGGAATATTCCGTAAACCCATATAACGACAGAATCGTGTCTATAGTTTACTGATCAGTCCCTAATTTTTATTCTTCTAAGGGGTCGAGGCCATGTGGTCACACACAGTAACCCAGAAAGCCGAAATATTCCGTAGACCCATATAACGATAGCAAAAATCAGTGCAACACAGAATTCGAACGAACAGAGATTTGACTTGGAACAAGTGCTCGAATAGTAGTTCAAAACTGAATTCTTACATGAATAATATATATATAATATATCAAATGAGTATAATACTTAGAAAAAGCCCACTTACAAAAATCTGGAGTTTGAACGAAATCTGGTATAAATCTGGTGCACTAGGGAGCAGCTGGAGCAAGGTTTCAACGTGCAAGTTACTGTAATTCCTTTTCTGAGAAAATTTGGGAGAATGTGGGGCTTCCATCTACTGCCTCGGTGGGGTATTTATAGGTGCAGAAATGGGTAAATCAAGGGTCTGCTATTAAGGCCATAAATCCCTGATTTCATGGCCATTAAAATGGTTGTTACAAAATCATTAGTGTAGGCATTGATTTGGGTCCCTTAATTGGCCATTAATCCCCTAATTTGGCAGTTACAAATCGTGAATTTGATCTGTATTCGTGTAGAAACTGTTGGAATTCGCGAGCTAAAATCTGAATTTTCGTTGGTCAAAGCTGGGTTGACTTTACTGCGGCTGGTTTGACTATTCCTGCAGCTGATTTGACTACTGACTGTGCAGGAGCTGGGTGACTGTGCAGGAGCTGGGTGACTGTGCAGGAGCTGGATGACTGTGCAGGAGCTGGGTTGACCAACCAAGAGCTGGTTTGACCAACCAAGAGCTGGTTTGACCGTGCTGCGTCTGGTTTGACTTTCTTGCGTCTGGTTTGACCGTGCTGCGTCTGGTTTGACTTTTTTTATTTTTTGTTTTTTTTTTAGATGAATTTTCGGGTTTTCACATCCCTCCCTCCTTAAAAGAAGTTTCGTCCTCGAAACTTTGGTTATTTTTATCTTCGAACAGGTAGGGATATTGACTACGCATTTTCTCCTCCATTTCCCACGTTGCTTCTCTTTCGGTGTGGTTGGACCATTGGACTTTGACGTACGGGATTGTTCTTCGTCTAAGAACCTGGTCCTTTTTGTACACGATTCGAATTGGGACTTCTTCATAGTTCAGTCCTTGATTCAAATTCCCTTCCACGAGGAGTGGTCCTTCATCGAGAACATGGCTAGAATCCGCGATATATCTTCTCAGTTGAGATACATGGAAGACGTTGTGGATTCTGGACATACTGGGTGGTAAGGCCAGTCTGTAGGCAAGTGTTCCTACCTTTTCCAATATCTCAAAGGGTCCGACATACCGGGGGTTTTAGTTTTCCGGCCTTATCGAATCGGACTACCCCTTTCATTGGTGAAACCTTAAGGTACACTTTTTCACCTACTTCAAATGCCAAAGGTCTTCTCTTTAGATCTGCCCAGCTCTTCTGTCGATCCTGGGCTGCCTTCAGTCTCTCCTTGATAATGGCTACCTTTTTCACTGTCTCTTGAACGAGCTCAGGTCCTGTGATAGCCTTCTCCCCGACCTCATCCCAATATAGCGGTGATCGACATTTCCGTCCATAAAGGGCTTCAAATGGCGCCATTCCGATGCTGCTGTGATAGCTATTGTTGTATGCGAACTCTATTAGGGGTAGATGTTCGCTCCAATTGCTACCAAAGTCTAATGTGCAAGTCCGCAGCATGTCTTCTAGAGTCTGGATGGTCCTCTCAGTTTTTCCATCTGTTTGCGGGTGATAAGCAGTACTGAGAGTAACCTTACTTCCCATGGCTTCTTGGAAGCTCTTCCAGAAACGAGATACGAACCTTGGGTCCCTATCTGACAGGATGCTTGTTGGAACTCCGTGCAGCCTGACGATGTTGTCCAGGTACAACGAAGCTAACTTGTCCAAGCCGTAGTTCATTCGGACAGGTAGAAAATGCGCGGATTTTGTTAACCTATCCACGATTACCCATATTCCATCGTGGCCTAGTCTTGTCTTTGGTAGGCCAACTACAAAGTCCATGGATATGTTTTTCCACTTCCATTATGGAATTTCTAGTGGTTGTAACAATCCTCCAGGTCTTTGATGTTCGGCCTTGACTTGTTGGCATACATGGCATCTTGCAACGAAGTCAGCAACATCTCTTTTCATCCCATTCCACCAAAAGTGTTCCTTCAAATCTCTGTACATCTTTGTACTTCCCGGGTGGATTGAGAATTTGGACTTATGTGCTTCAGACATCACTTCCTGACGGAGGTTTTCGACGTCGGGTACACATAGTCGTCCGTTCATCCAAAGGATCCCATCTTGGTCCGTCCGGAAATCAGGTGATTCCCTTTCCTTGATCTGTTCTTTCAGCCTCATCAAGTCGGGGTCTTGATCTTGTTTTAACTTGATCAATTCTTTAAGGCATGGTTGGGATGAGACTGAAGATAGTATCACCTTGTTCATATTCTTCCGACTTAGCGCATCGGCAACCTTATTTGCTTTTCCTGGGTGGTAGTTGATCGTTAAGTCGTAGTCCTTTAACAGCTCGAGCCATCTCCTTTGTCTCAAATTCAATTCCTTCTGAGTGAATATTTACTTGAGACTTTGATGATCGGTGAATACCTCACATTTTTCACCATAAAGATAGTGTCGCCATATCTTTAGGGCAAAAACCACCGCTGCAAGCTCTAAGTCGTGAGTCGGGTAGTTGCGTTCGTGAGTCTTCAGTTGCCTTGAGGCATACGCAATTACTCTGCCATCTTGCATGAGCACGCATCCGAGTCCTTCTTTCGATGCATCGCTGTAGATGGTAAAGTCCTTGTCGGATACTTGTTCTTGATTGTGATCTTATTCAACTCTCTGTAGTCGATACACAATCTCATGGTTCCATCCTTCTTCTTGACGAATAAGACTGGAGCTCCCCAAGGCGATACGCTGGGTCGGATCTGCTTTTTGTCTAGCAGTTCTTGTAATTGATCCTTGAGTTCCTTGAGTTCTGCAGGTGCCATCCGATGGGGTGCCTTGGATATTGGGGCCGACCCTGGCACTAGGTTGATCTCGAATTCGATTTCTCGATCAGGCACTTTTCCAGGTAAGTCATCTGGAAATACATCTGCAAACTCTTGCACCACTGGGATGTCTTCTATCTTGAGCCCGTCTCCTTCTTTTACTTCTTGGATCATTGCCAAGAAAACTTCTGCTCCGGTCTTCATGGCTGTCCATGATTGGGCCGCCGAAAGTAGGGACTTTTGCTCCTTGTTCTTTCCATGATATACCAACTCTTCTCGATCGAGGGTCTGGAGCTTCACACTCTTACCTCGGCAATCTACTAGTGCATGGTGTTTAGATAGCCAATCCATTCCTAAGATGGCATCAAACTCGACCATGTTGAGTTGTATCAAGTTTGCAAAGAATGGACTATTGTTGATCGATAACTCGCAGTCTCGATGGAGTTTATGTGTTTCAATGGTAGTATTGGTAGGAGTTGCTACTCTATAGGGTTCAGATAGAATTTCAGGCTCTAACCCTAACTTCTTAGCAAACCTCCTAGACACGAACGAATGCGTAGCACCACAATCAAACAACACATAAGCAGGCAGCTTGTTGATGAAAAGGGTACCTGTCACCACGTCGCTGGCGTCTTCGGCTTCTTCCTGCGTCATTGCGAACACACGAGCATTGGGTTTATCCTCCCTAGGCTTGGGCTTGCCCGCAGCCGTATTGCTCGATCCAGCTTTTGCACCTTGGCTCTCCGGACAATCCGCAATTCGGTGGCCCATCTTTCCACACTTGAAGCATGCACCGCTCTGCTTGCGACAGTCTCCAGGATGACGTTGGCCGCAGGTGGAGCAAGTGGGCACTGCTGGGTTACTCTGCGTAGGAGCTGAGCCGCGGTTGCCGAAGTTTGGCCGCTTGTTCCTAGGCCCACCTTGCGAAGTCTGAGCATTGAGGGGGCGCTTGTTTTTGTTGTCCGCTTCCCG
>KV000911.1:130070-214565 GCA_001598015.1 Dorcoceras hygrometricum | reverse complement strand
CAACTAGACCGGATGTCGCATATGCTCTGAGTGTCACGAGCCGCTACCAGGCCAACCCCGGCCAAATGCATTGGAAGGCTGTGAAAGATATTTTAAGTACTTGCGAAGAACTAAGAATAGGTTCATGGTCTATGGGGGTGGTGAACTGAAAGTGGAAGGCTACACTGATTCTGTCACGCCCCGAGACCGAGACTCATGACATCGGCAATATTAAACAATTTAAAAATTGTAAAACATTAAGCCATCATAGCATAGCTCAAACCAGTCTATTAATAATCGAAATATAATCGTTTTTACATCTGGAACTTAAAATTTAAATAACAGAATGCGGAAGCGAAAATACATAATCAAACAAAAATCTAAATCTTCACCAGCCCCAGAATTGTTCTTTCTCTTCTTCTTCTGCCTGCTCTTCATTCTTATCTGGGTGGAGAAGTAAGGGGTGAGTGTTTGGGGAAACACTCAGCAAGTGGGGGATACCATTCGAGCAAACAAAAAATATATATACATATTTAACAAATTCGGAACAGAGCGTAACAGAACATGACGGAACATAACGGAGCATAACGGAGCATAACAGAACATGTCAAAACATGACAGATCATGACAGAACGGCACTGATAATAACTTCGTGTCTATGGTTTACTGATCAGTCCCTAATTTTTATTCCTCTAAGGGGTCGAGGCCATGTGGTTACACCAAGTAACCCAGAGTGCGGAATATTCCGTAAACCCATATAACGACAGAATCGTGTCTATGGTTTACTGATCAGTCCCTAATTTTTATTCCTCTAAGGGGTCGAGGCCATGTGGTCACACACAGTAACCCAGAAAGCCGAAATATTCCGTAGACCCATATAACGATAGCAAAAATCAGTGAAACACGGAATTCGAACGAACAGAGATTTGACTTGGAACAAGTGCTCGAATAGTAGTTCAAAACTGAATTCTTACATGAATAATATATATATAATATATCAAATGAGTATTCCGTAGACCCATATAACGATAGCAAAAATCAGTGAAACACGGAATTCGAACGAACAGAGATTTGACTTGGAACAAGTGCTCGAATAGTAGTTCAAAACCGAATTCTTACATGAATAATATATATATAATATATCAAATGAGTATAATACTTAGCAAAAGCCCACTTACAGAAATCTGGAGTTTGAACGAAATCTGGTATAAATCTGGTGCACTAGGGAGCAGCTGGAGCAAGGTTTCAACGTGCAAGTTACTGTAATTCCTTTTCTGAGAAAATTTGGGAGAATGTGGGGCTTCCATCTACTGCCTCGGTGGGGTATTTATAGGTGCAGAAATGGGTAAATCAAGGGTCTGCTATTAAGGCCATAAATCCCTGATTTCATGGCCATTAAAATGGCTGTTACAAAATCATTAGTGTAGGCATTGATTTGGGTCCCTTAATTGGCCATTAATCCCCTAATTTGGCAGTTACAAATCGTGAATTTGATCTCTATTCGTGTAGAAACTGTTGGAATTCGCGAGCTAAAATCTGAATTTTCGTTGGTCAAAGCTGGGTTGACTTTCCTGCGGCTGGTTTGACTATTCCTGTAGCTGGTTTGACTATTCCTGCAGCTGATTTGACTGCTGACTGTGTAGGAGCTGGGTGACTGTGCAGGAGCTGGGTTGACCAACCAAGAGCTGGTTTGACCGTGCTGCGTCTGGTTTGACTTTCTTGCGTCTTGTTTGACTGTGCTGCGTCTGGTTTGACTTTTTTTTTTTTTTAGCTGAATTTTCGGGTTTTCACAACAACTATCTTCGAAAATCCCTCTATAAATCTTCTGTAATAACCTACAAGTCCTAAGAAACTACGAACCTCTATTACGCTCTAGGTACCGGCCATTCTCGAACAGCTTCTACCTTAGAAGGATCTACTTCTATCCCATTCTTCGAAATAATATGACCAAGAAATACAACCTTTTCAATCCAAAATTCGCATTTACTAAACTTAGCAAACAATTTCTTAGTTCTCAGAATCTGCAAAATTTCTCTAAGATGGTTGGCATGCTCGAATCTGCTCTTAGAGTAAATGAGAATGTCATCTATGAATACGATAACGAATCTGTCTAGAAAAGATTGAAATACTCTATTAATCAGATCCATAAACACTGATGGTACATTAGTTAATCCAAAGGGCATAACTAAAAACTCATAATGGCCATATCTAGTTCTGAAAGTTGTTTTATACACGTCTGCTTCTTTAACTCGTAGCTGATGGTATCCAGATCTGAGGTCGATCTTTGAAAATACGGCAGCTCCTCGTAACTGATTGAATAAGTCATCTATTATAGGAAGAGGGTACTTATTCCTAACTGTTAACTTATTCAGTTCTCTATAGTCTATGCACAGACGCATACTTCCATCTTTCTTCTTTACGAACAACACTGGAGCTCCCCACGGCGAAGTACTGGGTCTGATGAAGCCATTATCCAATAATCTTGGATCTTTTCTTTTAATTCCTTCATTTCCTTAGGGTCAAGTCTGTACGGAGGCTTGGAAATTGGGACAGCTTCTGGCACTAAATCCATAGAAAATTCTAACTCACGATTTGGAGGTAAACCTGAGGTATCTTCTGAAAGACTTTTGGAAATTCGTTCGCTACCTCTATGTCCTAAAGAATAATTTTCTTATCTTGCTTTATCAATAAAGCGCTTACTAAAAATCCTTGACAACCGTTTCTTAAACACCGCTGGGCTTTCAAAGCTGATATTATCTTAGAGGTACTGTTGAATCTGTCAGCTTTCAAAAAGAATTAAATCCCACTGGGTATATTAATCTTAACCGTTCTCTGCTTAAAATCTATAACGGTTCCATACTTATTTAACCAATCTACTCCCAATATTAAATCAAACTCAAGAAGTGGCAATACTATCAAATCTGCATAGACAATATTCCCTTGAAGCTTAAGTCTATGTTTCGATTAATAAGATTGGTCACTAAAATTCCTCCCGAAGGAATCTGAACGCAATATCCTACTTCTACTACTTCTGTTTTTACTGGTAAATTCATAGCAAATCTCTCTGATACAAAGGAATGAGTTGCACCAGAATCTAACAATGCTAAGGTAAACATACTAACGACAACAATCTTACCAGTCACAACCGTAGTATCTGCTGGAGCTTGTTCTGTTGTCATCACGTATGCCCTGCTGGTGATGAGTTGTTGTTTCTGGGGGCAATTCTTAGAGAAGTGACCCGTCTTGCCGCACGTATAACATCCTTCTTGGCAAAAACGACACTGACCAGAGTGATGATTCTTGCAATTGGGACATGCTGGCCTATTCCCAAATTTGGGAACAGCAGAGACAGGTTGTGCCGCTATTGGTCCTTTTCCTTGAGACCCTTGCTGGTTGTTTGGCCTCTTAGATTGTCTACGGTCTTTCTGCTGGAAGGCTTGTCGTTTCAACTATCTCTCATCCTCAATCTCCTTCCAGTCCTGCTCTGCCCGTAGAGCTTTGTTCACAGCTGCTCTATAATCCACGGGTTCTGCTAGTCTAACGTCATGCTTAATCATTGGCTTAAACCCATTAATAAAATGTCGAAACTTGACATCTGCATTGGTTCCAATCAAAGGAATAAAGTAACATCCCCTCTGAAACTTGCGGATATAATCCCGCATAGAAATCCCTTCTTGCTTAAGAGTTAGGAACTCATTCTGCAGCTCCTCCCTCACATCAACAGTAAAGTACTGCTCAAAGAATACTCTCTTAAATTCCTCCCATGTGAGAACTTTCAAGTATACCGTTAACTTGGCTACTTCCCACCATATCATAGTATCTTCTCTTAGCATGTAGATCACACACCGAGGCCTCTCTAGTTCTGTCAAATGCAAATACTCGAAGATTACTTCCATAGACTGGATCCAGCTTTCAGCTAAAAGAGGATCAGTAGAACCCTTAAATTCCTGAGGTCTCTGTCTTCAGAACCTCTCCTGAGGATCTTCTCTACTAACCAGTCTTCCTGATGATTGACCATTACCTTGATTGGTTTGGTCAACCAAGCGTTCTAAAAGTTGAGCCAACTATTTAAAACTGGGTTCATTCCTTTTGATTCACTATCTCCTTCTGTATTTCCTCTTCTTCCTCTACCTCGTCCTGCCATATCTGTAAGGATATCCCAAATCCACCACAATTCTATTATGAGAGATTACTTTATGCTAGAACATGAAATAAAACTCACAATATTCAGAAGCGGCTGGTGAGAGCTGTTCAAACTTAAGTGTATTTATCTCAAGGATCATGCTCTGATACCAAATGTAGCGACCCGAATTTTCTTAAAGGAATTTTAGGAACTTTGGGGTTCGAATTGAATAGTATAAAATTTCGATCTTACTTGAAATTAAAGTCGCTACTAAATTCTGGACTAAAATTCAAATAAACACAAGTCATTGTGCGAAGTCTGAAAGACATATCTGAACAAATAAAAGGTGCTGAACTTAAATCAGATCTGGTCTTTGGAATTAACGAAACTGATTAATTCATTAAGTAATAATTCTGGTACAGATTTCGACAAAAGAAAGAAACTTGAAATCTATCATTATACAAAATTATGACTAGAGTCTGTACAACAAAATCTGAATCTCAAAGAACAATGAAATCTGAGGTCCACGATAAACACAACTTTTTGTTCAGCTCATCACCATCCAGCTCCCTACTGCTCATTACCTGCACTCAATGAAAACTAGTGAGCCTAGGGGCTCAACAGGTAAAAACTGGAATATCGAAGGCACATAACACAAACAACAATATCTAATACTGTACTAGAATCTGAATCTAAATAGCTTAATATTAAAATAATTTAAAAAATCGATAACTGTGAAATATGAATGAACTAAAAGCATAATTATAAACAAGTTCTGAAAACGTTTTCTTTACTTCTAAAAAGAAACATCTTTAAACTTTCTATAGAGCTGTCATACTTGCGCTCTTTCTTTTCTTTTCTGGTAATTATGAATTAGACACTTGCAAGTGGTTTCGGTCGTTTGATCAAACACTCATCTGATATCAGGGGGCTGGGATAAATCCCATCTATGTGAAGGGAACTACAGACCCGTCAGTCTAGAACTCTGATCCTTCCTGATAAAGGGATTACAGTTTCTCTCAACTATAATCTTGTCCCTTCCCGTTTGAAGGGGTCACACTGGATCATCAACCAGGCACTCACCCTCCCTGGGAATCCAACTGTTATAAACACTCATCTGATATCAGGGGGGCTGGGATAAATCCCATCTATGTGAAGGGAACTACAGACCCGTCAGTCTAGAACTCTGATCCTTCCTGATAAAGGGATTACAGTTTCTCTCAACTATAATCTTGTCCCTTCCCATTTGAAGGGGCACACTGGATCATCAACCAGGCACTCACCCTCCCTGGGAATCCAACTGTTATCTAATCACAATCTGTAAAACTTTTCTAAAACTTTCTTTCTTTCTGCTCTTTCTTTCATAAAGTCTGTTTTTCTTTTCTTTCTGGTACGGTTTACTGGTTTTCAATGTCTAGTGATGTTCTGGGACTTTATGAATTCTCTGTAAAACTTGCGAAGATGAAAACTTAATAAAGTCACTCGAAACTATTCGAATGAATCAAATTAATCTTTCGAATTGAAGCGGTAATGAATAAGGAATTTAAATCTGTAGTCTATGTATCTATCGAAGAAAAATCGAAGGCTTAAAAGATGAAATATGAATTATACATAGAAATCTCAACGTAGAAGAAAGAAATTCAGATTCTGTTCGGTCAACTCAGATGTCAATATAATTGGATTGGTCAACTCAGAAGTCAACGAAATCAATATAACCAAATGCAGTCGTTCAGATGTCAATGGTCAACCGTAGTCAACTCAGATGTCAATGGACAACACAGTATTGTTATACAATTCAGATTTGAAACAAAAATCACATCTGAAATTCGAATAACATAAAACAGAACTATATCTAGAATCTGTTCAATATGAAAATTCAGCTTTTGGTTTAAGAACCAGATTTCATACTTCGTCGTAAAAACAACCATCATCAACAATAGAAACCTCAGTCTGAAGAAATCAAAAGATCTCAAGAAATTTTGGAAATGATCGAATAAGCTAATTGTAAGCTACTTCGAAGAAAATCTTTAGAACTATCAAGAACTAACTGGAAAAACATCAACAAACATGTTCTAAAATCCTTTTCTGAATCAAAATACAGTAAACACGCACTTCTTCATAAAAACATAACATGAACTTTTCTTTTCTTTGAAGAACAGCCGTGACTATCTTCAAATCTTTAAAACACATACAAACATGCATACAGAACTGAATATATGCTTTCATGAGTGTAGAAAAAATAGAGTTTACATGCCTGAATTCTGCAATACAATCACAGTAAAAATTTGGCAATCACGTACGCACCACTTGTCTCCTTCAAAAACTTTGAAAGGTTTTGCTTGGTTTCTTCGACAGAGAGCACCGCTTGCTTTTAAGAAAATATTTTTATTTGTAAATAATGATGCATGATGTGTCTAACATCCTATATATATGAATTAAAATGCCTAGGAAAGAAACACGTTAAATCAATATGCCAAAAATCTTTTAAAAAGTTCTACTCTATTTTAAAGTGAATTCTATACTTCGAACCGAGCTATTTTATTTGAAAAGAAGGATTCAATTGGCTTGTAAGAATCGACCAAACAGCTTCTGCAATTGCATTCTAAAATCTTGAAATCAATCCACTAAGACAGGAACTGATTAACGCACAAAGCTCATAACTGAAACTCAACTTGATGTATAAACGAAAGCTGAATTCACATACTAGCAATCTTAGAATTCAACCGAAATAAAATTTGAATAAGAGAGCATTTCAATTTAATCTCTCAAATCTTATAACTTTCTAATTGTGGTTATAAATGATTCTGTTCGTTACACGTTAAACAAGTCTAGTTGTCTTTCGCACTGAGACGTTAAAGAAGTGTGTGTAGCCTTTCTCACTGAGGCGTTAAAGAAGTAAAGTTAGTCACATGCAGCTTGCGGGCTGGTGTGCAGTGGTAGATGACAGGCCCCGTGCTAATCAACAAGGATTAACTACTCAAATATGCACATAATGCATAAACATAAAATAGAGCTTAAAATTTTCGAATAATTTTGGGAGTGATCCAATAAAACCTCCATTCAAACCATTCCTAATCAAAATAAGTTTCGACTCAAAATCCAAATCACAACAGGTAACAAATTCAATACAACAACGATCCCCCAAATACATATAACCTCAGGGCATTCCCAGGATCAATACATAACATAATAACTGGGACTCGAGGAAATGGGGATCGACCAGCTGATGTTCCAGTCTGTCCAGCTTGGTTACCTAATGATCCCGCAAATGGGCAACACAGACCCAAACAACACAAAAGCAGGAAAAAGAATACGAGGTCAAACCTCAGTACGAAGAGCACTAATATAGCAGCAAATCATAAACATGATGTATTCTAAGTCATGAATGCATGTGGCTGTCAAAGAAATCGATCATCAAGGCCTGCAAATCAGCTGGCAGTAGACTCAGTCGAGCTTCTATACCCGCACAGTGTATCAACCGGGGAATTCATCGGTCCGTGATCTCCAGGCCCGTCAGCCATCATAGCTCGGTGGTCTTCATACACAACTAATAAGTCGGTCACCACACCGATAATAGCGTTGGACCATTCAGGCACGATACATCTGTCTTTCGATCACAACATGGCTCTATCTCAGGTTCTCATTCGATTATAGGCTCAATATGTATGCATGAATGTCAAGAAATTCAAGTATGATTTCAACCTGAATAAATTACGTAAACAGAGCATATCAATTCAATCAAGCTGTTCACGTAAACACAGAATCACAAAGCACATATATCATTCCTCAAAATACTAACACGCTTATGCTCAAAGCTGTTAACAAAATCTCAACTCGTACTTCTGTACTCCAATTCTACCTCAACAGATGTTACTCAGCCACAACAACTTCAATTTGCTCAATTGGCTTCCTCGCTGGTGTCAATACCACAGCAGGAACTACCTCAAAAGTCCAGAAAAACGAAATAACGCTCGGGTCAGATATCTCGAAAATCTTCGAACGAACAGACTCTTCGCGCTTCTCCTCTAACGTCAAATCAGGTTTCCTAACTGGTATCAATCGATAGGCCTAAGCACCACGAGCTCAGCGCCACAAGTCTTGCTCCAAACAACGATAGAAATCAACGGCAATCTACCGGAGAAGTGTTCGAATGAACAATAATTATCGAGGGTTTCACTGGAGGAAACCGATAAGAATGTCGGGTTCCAAGTACGCTAAGTGTTGAGCAGCACTTGGTATATAATCCTCGAGTTACAGCTATTGTTCTAACAATTCAGATTTCTGCTTAAACTAAGGCAAAAGTCCTCTCAAAGCTGAATCCAGCGTTCTCCCTCTGCTGGCTCGCTGATACAATTCAGACATCTAAACGATCTTCTAACTCATACAGCAAACGACGTCGCACCAACAAATCAAAACGACGTAGCAGAGCTTCCACAGTTGCAACAGATCTCTCCCTCTAGCGACATCTGAATAGCGTTAACAACCAGCGGTCAACTCAGACGTGTTGACCAACACGTGGCATCTTCTTGCACCCGCGCGCTAACGCGAACAGCTGCCTCTCGCTATACTCTCACAGCTGCGTTGACTAGCGTTACATGTGATCACGCTACTACTGAATACCAGTATCTGAATGCCCGCGCAAGAACGCTGCTGGCCTATCTTCTCCCAGCGATGAACCTCAAGTCTGAATTACCACTGGAATCACTTCCCGATTGGAAAATGCAACTACTGAGTTCCAAATTCGACACAGATCTCACTCGATCACCAGCTTCTCACAGTTGATCACTCTACGTCCAAAATTGAGCACCCAGAAATCACGATTTCCGTGACAAATCTTAATTCAAAATCTGATTAACCATTAAATCTTACTTAACAGATTTCTAGTCCTCACACTCTCCCCCACTAGAAATCGATTTCATCCTCGAAATTACTCACGGCCTCAGATCCAAAATCAACCTTCACAAAAACAAGATAGTTTATTCACGACACAGTATACTAGACACCATTCCTAATATACCCATGCCATACTGCCTAGTATAACTCATTACTAAACAAAATCTCAATTCAGCAGCAAAATCACTTAAATCACGAAATCATTCAAGCTAGAAGTTACCTGAAACGCTGCTGTCATAGCTCAAATAGATGAGGCCACTCTTGTCTCATCTTTTCCTCAACTTCCCAGGTAGCTTCTTCACGCCCATGCTTGCTCCATTGGACCATCACCAACGGTATAACCTTATTCCTCAACTGCTTCTCCTTCCTGTCCATAATCTGCACTGGATATTCAACATAGCTCAGGGTCTGGTCCAGCTCTACTTCATCAGTCCTCAGCACATGGGATGGGTCTGGCTCATATTTTCTCAACATTGACACATGAAACACATCATGCATCGCTGCTAACTCATCAGGCGGCTTCAATCAATAATCCAACTGTCCAATCCGGTCAACAATATCAAAGGGACCAACGAATCTAGGATCTAACTTACCCTTAAATCCGAATATCATCACACTTCTGAAAGGAGAAATCTTAAGGAGCACTCTATCGCCGACATCAAATTCCAACGGTCTGCATCGCTTATTAGCATAGCTAGCATAACGGTCTTGTGCAGCTCTCATCCTACTCCGAATCAATTCAATCTGGTCTTTCATATGTTGCACAAAATCAGGAATAGAAATCTGTCTCTCACCAACCTCTTCCCAGCAGATTGGTGACCTACACTTTTGACCATATAAAGCTTCAAACGGAGCCATTCCAATGGTCACTTGGTAGCTGTTGTTATAAGAAAACTCAACTAAGGATAAAGCATCCTGCCAGCCACAACTGAAATCCATCACAACTGCACGCAACATATCTTCTAAATTCGGAATGGTTCTCTCAGATTGACCATCTGTCTGGGGGTGATACGCCGTACTCATATACAGTCTTGAACCCATAGCTGCTTGCAAACTCTTCCAAAATCGAGAGGTGAATCTGGGATCCCGATCTGACACTATCAAATAAGGCACTCCATGCAATATAACCACATGGTCGACATACAACTTCGCCATTTTCTTCATCGAACACCTCACATCATAGGGAATGAAGTGGGCTGACTTCGAGAGTCTATCAATTACCACCCAAATCGCATCACATCCCCTACTCGATCGAGGTAGATGAGTCATAAAATCCATGGCGATGTTCTCCCAATTCCATTGGGGCACTTCTAAACTCTGCAACAATCCACCAGGTCTCATCCTCTCAGCCTTGACCTGCTGGAAATTGAAACATCGAGCAACAAAACTAGAAATGTCGCTCTTCATGCCTTCCCACCAATAATGAGACTTCAAAGCATGGTACATCTTCTTCTCCCCCGGATGCATGCTCAATCGACTGCAATGAGCTTCATTCAGAATAGTCTCTTTCAAATCAATCAAGTCCAGAACCACTAATCTACCACGAAATCTCAGACTCCCATCCGAAGCTACAGAGAAATCATCAGACTGACCATTTTGAGCCTTAATATTCAACTCATGGATATACGGATCAGTCCTTTGCGCCTCTATGATGTCAATCATAATATGTGGTTCAACCTGAATCGAAGAAACTATGAAGTACTGATCACTCAGCTGGAATCGCCAACCAGAAGTACTCAATTGCTCGTGGACTCTCGAGATATTCAAGGATGTTAGCATCATAGGCTGGGCTTTTCTACTCAAAGCATCGGCTACCAAGTTCATCCGCCCAGGCTTATACTGTATCTCGCAATCAAAATCCTTAAGCAACTACATCCAACGACGTTGCCTCATATTCAAATATGACTAGGTGAAAATATACTTCAAACTCTTGTGGTCGGTGTACGCCACAAACTCCTCACCATACAGATAGTGTCGCCATATCTTCAAGGCAAACACAATCGCAGCCAAATCTAAGTGAATGGTGTATCTCGTCTCATGAGGTTTCAACTGTCGAGACGCATATGCAATCACGTACCCTTTCTGCATCAAAACACACCCTAAACCACTCAGAGAAGCATCGGAGCACACCACAAAACCTCCAGAACCCGAAGGCAAAGTCAAAATAGGAGCATTAGTCAACTTCTCCTTCAGCATCTGAAAACTCGACTCACACTCATCAGTCCAAAAAAACTTCCTAACCTTCTGGGTCAACTGAGTCATCGTCCTAGCTATCGAAGAAAACCTCTCAATGAAACGCCTATAATAGCCAGCCAGTCCCAAGAAACTACAGATCTTGGAAACATTCCTAGGTCACTCCCAGTTAAGAACTGCTTTGACCTTACTAGGATCCACAGAAATTCCTTGCGCTGAAATCACATGACCCAAGAAGATAACTCTGTCTAGCCAAAATTCAAACTTGCTGAACTTGACATACAATGGTGAGTCTCTCAGTCTCTGCAACACTAGCCTCAAGTGCTCTTTATGATCTCTGAAACTCCTCGAATACACCAAGATGTCATCTATGAAAACAATCACGAATCGATCGATGTACTCGCTAAAGACACGATTAATCAAATCCATGAACAGGAGCATTCGTCAATACAAACGACATCACAAGAAACTCATAACGCCCGTATCTCGTTCGGAAAGCTGTCTTCGCAACATCAGCGTCTCTAATCCGCAACTGGTGATAGCCAGAGCGCAAATCAATCTTCGAGTACATGGCCGATCCTTGCAACTGATCGAACAAGTCATCAATCCTCGGCAACGGATACTTTTTCTTCACTGTCGCATTGTTCAACTGCCGAAAATCAACGCACATCCTCATAGATCCATATTTCTTCTTCACAAACAGAATCGGAGCTCCCCAAGGAGACATACTCGGTCGAATGAAGCCTTTTTCCAGAAGATCTCTCAACTGATCCTTGAGTTCTTTCAACTCTGCTGGCGCCAACCGATATGGAGCTCTAGAAATTGGGGCTGTACCAGGCACCAACTCTATACTGAAGTCAATCTCGCGTCTCGGAGGGAATCCAGGAATCTCTTCTGGAAACACATCTGGGAACTCTTGAGCAATCGGAACATCGCTCAACTCCACTCGCGACTCATGGGAAACATACATCAAAAGCGATTCGAAACTCTCTGGCATACTCGGCAACCTCCATATTCCCTTACTTCAGGTTGTCAAACTCTCGCTCACGACTGTTGTAGTAGGAATCTGGGGTATACTCCTGTCGGAACGCTGCACAGAAGCTCTCCCAAGTAATCACAGCCCCACTCTCTCGCAAGATATGGGAAGTACCTCTCCATCAGCGCTGCTCGTTATCTCTCAACTGCAACATCGCTAGCTTCAACCTCTTCCCTGGGACGTAGTCCAAGGTATCAAACAATTCTTTCATCTGAACTAGCCAACCCTCGACCATCAAACCTCCCTCGGCGCCCGCGAACGTTGGGGGATTCGTCCGCTGAAACCTCGCTAGAACTAACTCCATCTCGCCAATCTGTCTCGTCACATCCTCCACCTCTGCTCGTCTCTCTCGACGACGCAAAGGGATAGTCTTCTGAATGCCCTCATCACTATCCTAGGCCCTAGACTGCTCAGCTTAACGTCTAGCAGTCCTACCTCTACCTCTCCTCGGCAGCATCAAAACAAATCTAAGGGTAAGGAATAACAGCAGATAATCACAGAGGCATGTAAAATGATCACATAAGCCATAGAGCCAATCAAAATCAAATCCAAACTCTGTGCCTAGACTTCAGTGTGATCAAAGGAAAACGAGCTTACCCCAGTTTAAGCTGTGATACCAAAAATGTCAGGCCCCGTTCTAATCAACAAGTATTAACAACTCAAATATGCACATAATAGCGGAAACATAAAATAGGGCTTAAAAATTTTCGAATAATTTTGGGCATGATCCAATAAAACCTCCATTCAAACTATTCATAATCAAAATAAGTTTCGACTCAAAATCCAATCACAATAGGTAACAATTTCAATACAACAATGATCCCCCAAATACATATAACCTCAGGTGATTCCCTGGATCAATACATAACATAATAACTGGGACTCAAGGAAATGGGGATCGACCAGCTGAAGTTCCAGTCTGTCCAGCTTGGTTACCTGATGATCCTGCTAATGGGCAACAAAGACCGAAACAACACAAAATCAGGAAAAAGAATACGAGGTCAAACCTCACTACGAAGAGCACTAATATAACAGAAAATCATAAACATGCTGTATTATAAGTCATGAATGCATGCGGCTGTGAAAGAAATCAGTCATCAAGGCCTGCTAATCAGCTGGCAGTAGACTCAGTCGAGCCTCTATACCCGCACAGTGTTTCAACCGGAAAAATCATCGCTCCGTGATCTTCAGGCCCGTCAACCATGATAGCTCGGTGGTCTTCACATACAACTAATCAGTCGGTCACCACTACGATGATAGCGTTGGACTATTCAGGCACGACACATCTGTCTTACGATCACAACGTGGCTCTATCTCAGGTTCTCAATCGATTATAGGCTCAATATGTATGCATGAATGTCAAGAAATTCAAGTCTGATTTCAACATGCATAAATTATGTAACAGAGCATATCAATTCAATCAATCTGTTCACGTAAACACAGAATCACAGAGCACATATATCATGCCTAAAAATACTAACACGGTTATGCTCAAAGCTGTTAAAAAAAGCTCAACTCGCACCTCTGTACTCCAATTCTACCTCAACAGATCTTACTCAGGCACGGAAACTTCAATTTGCTCAATTGGCTTCCTCGCTGGTCTCAACAACCACAGCAGGAACTACATAAAAAGTCCAGAAGAACCAAATAACGCTCGGGTCAGATCTCTCGAAAAGCTTCGAACGAACAGACTCTTCGTGATTCTCCTCTAACGTCGAATCAGGTTTCCTAACTAGTATCAATCTATAGGCCTAAGCACCACGAGCTCAGCGCCACCAGTCTTGCTCCAAACAATGATAGAAATCAACGGCAATCTACCGGAGAAGTTCGAATGAACAGTAATTATCGAGGGTTTCACTGGAGGAAAACGATAAGGGATGTAGGGTTCCAAATCCGCTAAGTGTTGAGAAGCACTTGGTATATAATCCTCGAGTTAAAGCTACTTTTCTAACAATTCAGATTTCTGCTTAAGCTAAGGCAAAAGTCCTCTCAAAGCTGAATCCAGCGTTCTCCATCTGTTGGCTCTGCTGATACAATTCAGACATCTAAATGCTCTTCTAACTCATACAGCAAACGACGGCGCACCAACTAATCAAAACGACGTAGCAGAGCTTCCACAGTTGCAACAAATCTCTCTCTAGCTACATCCGAATAGCGTTAACAACCAGCGGTCAACTCAGACGTGTTGACCAACACATGGCATCTTCTCGCACCCACGCGCTAATGCGAACAGCTGCCTCTCGCTATACTCTCACGGCTGCGTTGACTAGCGTTGACATCTGATCACGCTACTACTGAATACCAACATCTGAAAGCCCGCGCAAGAACGCTGCTGGCCTATCTTCTCCCAGTGATGAACCTCAAGTCTGAATTACCACTGGAATAACTTCCCGATAGTAAAATGCAACTACTGAATTCCAAATTCGACACAGATCTTACTCGATCATCGGCTTCTCACAGTTGATCACTCTACGTCCAAAATTGAGCACCCAGAAATCATGATTTCCGTGACAAATCTTAATTCAAAATCTGATTAACCATTAAATCTTACTTAATTGATTTCTAGTCCTCACAGTAGATGCTAGGAGTTCTTGCGGCTGCGGGTCGTAGGAGTGGGTTGCAGCGAGGGTCGTTGTAATCAAAGTCTTTTAGTGGATCCTTCCCACCGTGGAAGAAGGGGAGATGTAGGAGATTGAGCTCCGAACTTACAGAAACAAATTCAGCGTATCTTTCTTTACTATTTTCAGTGTTTACATTCATGCGCATCACATATTTGTTTATGTTGGTAAAACTGATTATTTGGGCTTCGAACGATAGAGTGCAGTTTGAGTTATTTCTGCATGTTTTATTTACATTACTCAATCTGTATCTCGATGCACAAAGTATTCAAGAACACTGAGCTATTGAAGCTCAAGTTTTGTTAACCAGATCATTCGGTCGATGTGTCGTGTGAGACATGAATCTGTTAAGTAATATTAATTGTGGAAATTAATCGGTTGATTTGAGGTTTGTGGTTTAGACTCCATGTTGGTGTTTAAGTGGCATTTTCGGGTCGATTTCATTCCTTAGAACGATTCTGGTGATTTTCGTATTTTTAAATTTGGGTGCCTGCTGGTGACAGCTTTGATGACGTCATGATTTATGTTGGCATCGAAGTCGCTGACATAAGCTTTGCTTCTGGTAGCTTAGCGCGCATTGTTCTTTGTTTTGGTAGCTGGCGACAGCAGCGCTTACGTGGATTTCAGCAGGAGAGCGCTATATGATTTCGAAACGGTGACGTTTTGGAAAGCAACGGTTGATTTATATCTGTCAACAGATAGTTCCTGTAGTAGGTATAAGACATCGTCATTTGGGTTAATAGAGGCGGTGTCGTTTTGAGGAACCAGCCGATGGTTTATGTTACCTGCTGATAACAGATATGTCGACGTAAGCATTACTGTTGAGCGTTGTGTGGATGACGTAGACTTTACTGTCGTCAGTCGATGGGTGTTATCGCATTATTTGTATGCTTGCTGGTTGTCAACGCGGGTCAACCTTCCTGTAGCGCGAAGAGGATGCGACGTCGTTTGAGTTAGTTGCAACGCCACGTATTGATGTTGCTGCTGGTAGCAGCAGGGGGTAGTGTTTTATGTTGTTTTGGCCTTGCGAGTGGATGTCCAGCTGCTGGCAGTAGGAATAGTGGATTTTAGGCGACGCCGTTTTGGCTTAGCGTTAGAAGCCCTTTTGTTATTGTTGTTGCTGGCAGTCGAGGGTCGTTAATTGTGGAGAATACGTCGACTGTTGCTCATGCTAGTTTTGTCGTTGGAAATGCGCTCTTGCTGGTAGCAGCAGTTAAGAGTTTTATAAATAGCAAGACTTGGTCTTCGTTGTGGATTATTTGTTCCCATACTTAGAAATATTTCCCCGATTGTCGACCCCTGTTTCTCAAACCCTCGTTACTATTCATCGTGAGCTATTCCGGTGGATTCCCGTCGTTTTCGGTGGTTGTTTTGCTCGTGCGAAGTAGCTTTGGACTCCTCTCGATAAGCTCTACCATTCTACACCAGTTTTAGAATATGTAATTGGCTAGTCGAGGAACGCGAAGTTGCTGCCGTTCGAGTGTTGCGTCGACCGGGTAGAACTACGTTCTGGTCTTCGGTGAGACCTTGTTCCTAGCCATAGTTTTAAGCTTCTCGTTTAATTGTTGAGGTATATTGGGCAGCTGGTTGAGTGTGACTCTTGGCCGTGAGCTTGTTTAGCATCCCGTTAGATTTATGTTGTGTATGCCGTGTGTTTATCAGGATTTTACCAGAGTCTTCGGGATTCCTTGTGGTAACCAGCGTGTGCTAATTATAGCTCAGAAGAATTAAGGTACGGATCTGAGCTTGATGTAGCTTGGAATTGGC
Organism: Dorcoceras hygrometricum; assembly: GCA_001598015.1. NCBI lineage: Eukaryota > Viridiplantae > Streptophyta > Magnoliopsida > Lamiales > Gesneriaceae > Dorcoceras > Dorcoceras hygrometricum. Next base: position 197,956 of record KV000911.1, on the reverse strand, counting down.
ATGAGATATTATGCGTGGCTGCTGGGATATTTCGGTGAACCTATCTGTGTATTGTTTGCTGAGCATTGGTGTTTATGCTAGCTGTTTGTATGTGAGTTGCATACACGCATTTGTTCATACATATTTCAGATCCCTTGCGTATCGTATTTTGCAGCCTTGTATATTGTATTGCTGTTGTTGATTCTTACCAGGATACGAGGGCGAGCGGTGATACCGCACTCTCATCTCCCTTCTGGGATCGTTAGCCACCATGCGCCGAGTGGTTAACTACCACAGTTCATGGGCGAGGCAACAGCAGGTTGAGCTGTTTGATGCATCTGGTATTTGGGTGTAGTGTCATGGCGAGTGGCTCATTACCACACTGTGAACACACCCCGTGGCCACTATTCGTTGTTGATGATTATTGGAGCTATGTTTGAGTTCTTTAGCTCCTATGAGGGTCGAGCTTTCCGTTGATATCCGGTGTCTCATGCATAGCATCTGCATTTTATCTTATGCATTTCCTTAGCTGTTTCTTTTGCTCTCCGTACTGGGGTTGACCCCATGTCCCTCTGGGGCTTGGTTTGTTTCCTTGTTTGTGTTGTTTTTAGGAAACCCAGGTTTTACAGCTGGTCGTGGTTTTAACCCAGCTGGTGGTGCCCCGGGAGGTGGTTAGCGTGTCCCAGTTGCGTATAGCATATTTATATATATGTATCCGTTAGCCAGGGGGATGCCCTGTGCTTTGTTGTTGTATCCCACTGGGGAGTCTGGTACATGTTATTTGTGTCTGGTTTGTATGCTACCATTCGTGGTTTTGTAACTGTGAACTTATTTTGAGTATCGTTCTATTTTAAATTATATGTTTTAAACCGTCGGGCCTAAAAGCGAAAATTTTACCCACTTTTTGATAAGCTTCCGCATGTGTTTGGGTTTTTACTCTGTTTAGAGCACGAGGCCTGACATTTTTTGTATCAGAGCTTAAGCTGGGATAAGCTCAATTCCTTTGATCACACTTGAGTCTAGGCACAATGTTGTGTGTTGCATGTGCTTGACTTATGTGACTTACGTGCCTGCATATTTGTGTTATATACTTTCTATGCTGTATCTGTTCTATCTACTTGATCCTGTTGAGTGTATTTTAGATGCCGCCTAGACGTCGTGGTAGAGGTAGGGGCAGTTTCAGGAATCAGGAGGTCAGAACGAGGATCAGTATAGTGCTCCTAGTCATACTCGTGAGAGTAGCGAAGAGGGGGAAGCTGAGGCTCCTCCGGCTCCGGTGGAGAGAATGGATGTTGTTATAGCTCGGTTTCAGAGGATGAGCCGTCCTATCTTTAATGGCGACGAGTCGAGTGAGGATGCTGATTCGTGGATCCATAACATCATTCATATTTTTGATCGGGCTCAGTATGACTATGAACTCCGGTTGAGGTTAGTGACCTTGTTGCTGAGGAAGGCCGCAGAGCGTTGGTGGCGAGGTGCATCTAGTACCTTTGCGGAGATTGGAGTTTGTATCACTTGGGACACTTTTTGTGAGACCTTCAGGCAGGAGTATATCCCCGATTCGTATGTGGCTGCCCATGAGCGGGAGTTTGAGTTTTTGGAGCAGGGCTCGATGACTGTGCGCGAGTATGCTCGCAAGTTTTCTGCGTTGTTGGCTTATGTTCCGCATGTTGCTGGCCGGGAGAGGGACAAGAGTACCAGATTCGTGGAGGGCTTTAATGAAGAATTTTACCAGAGTGTTTTCACGAGCAAGCCCAAGTCGTATGCTGAGGCCGTTGATACTGCTATCCACATTGAGGAGGGCATGAGGATCCATCGTACGCGCAGAGCGCAGGTAGCGCAGGCAGTGCAGGGTGGTAGACCTGTTGGTCAGGGAGCTCAGTCGTCTCAGAGTTCTCACTCCGCTCATTATCCTCAGCAGCAGCAGCAGATGGCTTAGCAGTCTGGCCGTGGTAGGTTCCGACCTCGCGGTCATCAATTCAAGAAAAAATCTGGTTCAGGGTCTTTCGGTTCAGGCAGTTCGAGTAGCAGAGGTTCTCGGACTGTGTTTTGTGACTTTTGTGGTGGGAAGCATTCTTCCATGCAGTTTGTAGGTGTGCAGGGCTCCTGCAACCTTTGTGGTCAGTACAGGAATTTTGCGAGAGTGTGTCCGTCAGCTGGATCACAGCAGACTGTGACCCAACCTCAAGGTCGTGGGGGTCAGTCTAGGGGTCGTTCTCACCAGTTTCAGCATTTTCAGCAGCCCCGCGTGGGTGAGACTCCTTTTAGGCCGTTTCAGCAGCCTGGCCCATCACGTTTTGGGCAGTCGTCTCAGCCTTTCTTCCCAGGACCCAGCATGCTCAGGTTAACGCCATGACGAGGAAGCAGGCGGAGGAGACACCGAGCCGGGTGATTGGAGGTACATGTCTTGTCTTTGACTTTCCTGCTCGTGTGTTGTTTGACACCGTTGCATCGCATTCTTTTATTTCTGATTCGTTTGTTGCTGATCATGGTCTGTGTACCGTCCCTTTGCGCGATGTTTCAGCAGCCTGGCCCATCACGTTTTGGGCAGTCGTCTCAGCCTTTCTTCCCAGGACCCAGCATGCTCAGGTTAACGCCATGACGAGGAAGCAGGCGGAGGAGACACCGAGCCGGGTGATTGGAGGTACATGTCTTGTCTTTGACTTTCCTGCTCGTGTGTTGTTTGACACCGTTGCATCGCATTCTTTTATTTCTGATTCGTTTGTTGCTGATCATGGTCTGTGTACCGTCCCTTTGCGCGATGCTGTTTCTGTTTCTACCCCCGGTGGTATGAGCCTGTTCTCCCAGGAGGTTTTGTTGAATGGTGTGTTGCGGTTTGGTGAGCATGTCTTGTTAGCGAATTTGATCCGTTTGATGCTTTGGGATTTCGATTGCATAGTTGAGATGGATGTGCTATCCAACTATAGGGCCTCCGTGGACTGCTTCCATGGGATTGTGCGCTTTAGGCCTTTGTCTGGCGAGAAGTGGGACTTCTACGGCCAGGATTCTCGATCGAAGATTCCGTTGGTTTCCACGATGGAGATGTTTAGCTTGTTGTCTTTGGGAAATGCTGGCTTTATGATCTACGCTTTGGATGCGTCTTCTTCTTCCAGTGTTCAGCTAAGTGACGTTCCCGTGGTGTGACACTTCCCCGACGTGTTTCCGGAGGAGATTCGTGGTTTTCCTCCGAGGTGGGAGATAGACTTCCGCATAGAGTTGGTGCCTGGCACAGCTCTGATTTCTCGTGCCCCGTATCGTCTGGCCCCTGCGGAGTTGAGAGAACTCAAGGAGCAGTTAGATAATTTGCTGGAGAAAGGTTTTATTCGCCCTAGTATGTCACCGTGGGGAGCGCCCATTTTGTTTGTGAAGAAGAAGGATGGCTCTGCGGATGTGCATTGATTTTCGCCAGATGAATAAAGCCACTGTTAAGAATAAGTACCCGTTGCCGAGAATCGATGATCTGTTTGATCAGTTGCAGGGTTCTGCGGTGTATTCTAAGATTGATCTTCGTTCCGGGTACCATCAGCTCAGAGTAAGGGAACAAGATATCGCGAAGACTGTGTTTCGTACGAGGTACGGACATTTTGAGTTTTTGGTGATACCGTTTGGGTTGACAAACGCGCCTGCAGTCTTTATGGATCTAATGAATCGGGTTTTTAGAGAGTTCATAGATCAGTTTGTGATTGTTTTTATTGACGACATCTTGGTTTACTCGAAGACTCCGAGGGAACACAAGGAGCACTTGGAAATGGTTCTTCAGAGGTTGAGAGAGCAGCAGTTGTATGCGAAGTTTTCCAAGTGCGAGTTTTGGTTGGATCGCATTGTATTTCTAGGTCATGTTATTTCGGCGAATGGCATTTCTGTGGATCCCAGTAAAGTGGATGCTGTTCTGAACTGGGAGAGACCGAGAAATGTGTCTGAGATCGTAGTTTCTTAGGTCTGGCTGGCTATTATCGTCGCTTCATTGAGGGATTTTCTAGTATAGCGAAGCCGATGACCCAATTGACCCAGAAATATAGGCGGTTTTTTTGGACTGAGCAGTGTGAGAATGCGTTTCAACTGCTCAAGGAAAAGTTGACTAATGCGCCTGTGTTGGCTCTGCCGTCCGGTTCAGGTGGATTTGTGGTTTGTTCTGACGCTTCGCTTAATGGATTGGGTTGTGTATTGATGCAGAATGGCCGAGTCATTGCGTATGCCTCGTGGCAGTTGAAACCGCACGAGACTCGTTACCCAGTTCATGATTTGGAGTTAGTAGTGGTGGTCTTTGGGTTAAAGATCTGGCGTCACTACCTGTATGGCGAGCAGTTTGTGGTGTACTCCGACCACAAGAGTTTGCAGTACTTGTTTTTGCAGCCTGACTTGAACATGCGTCAGCGCACGTGGATGGAGTTGCTCAAATATTTTGATTGCGAGATCAAATATCAGCCTGGGAAGTTGAACGTAGTGGCCGATGCGTTGACTGACTTGAACATGCGTCAGCGCACGTGGATGGAGTTGCTCAAATATTTTGATTGCGAGATCAAATATCAGCCTGGGAAGTTGAACGTAGTGGCCGATGCGTTGACCAAAAAGGCGAGGGAGATGCTGGCTTCGTTGTACATCTCCAAGGACCAGGAGCATCTTAACACTACGGGTTTGAGATTATACCCGGCTGAGGATTGTGTAATGGTTTCATCGTTCCATGTGGAACCGCAGATTGTTTCTACCATTCGAGCAGCTCAGAGGACCGATCCGTCTATCCATGAATTGAAGTTGAAAGTCAGGGCTGGAGAACTTGAGGACTATTCTGTTTCGTCCGATGGATGTTTGAGGTTCCGTGGCAGGTTGGTTGTGCCAAATTTGATCGATTTGAAGAAGGAGATCCTTCGTGAGACGCACTGTAGCAGACATAGTGTTCATCCTGGTGCACGGAAGATGTACCATGCTTTGAAGCCGCACTTTTGGTGGGCTGGCCTGAAGAGTGACGTTGCTTGTTTCGTTGCTCGTTGTTTGAATTTCCAGATGGTAAAGGCCGAGTGGATGAGACCCGGTGGTCTGTTGCAGAGTTTAGAGGTGACCCAATGGAATTGGGAGAACTTTGCTATGGATTTCGTGACGCATCTGCCTCGTTCTAGCCGAGGATGCGATGCTATTTGGGTAGTTGTAGACCGTTTGTCAAAGTCTGCACACTTCATTCCCTATGGGATGACCTTCTCGTTGAAGAAGATGACGAAGGTGTACGTTGATTTTGTTGTTAGATTGCACGGTGTGCCTGTTTCAATCGTGTCCGACCGAGATCCGAGGTTTACTTCCAGGTTTTGGAAGAGTTTGCAAACAGCTTTGGGAACTATATTGGCTATGAGTACCGCGTATCACCCCCAGACAGATGGCCAATCTGAGCGAACTATCCAGACGTTGGAGGATATGTTGCGTGCGGTTGTGTTGGATTTCGGAGGTAGCTGGCAAGACGCGTTGTCTTTGGTCGAATTTTTGTATAATAACCGCTACCAAGTGACAATTGGTATGGCGCCTTTTGAGGCTTTGTATGGCAGGAAGTGCAGATCGCCAGTTTTTTGGGAAGAAGTGGGGGAGAAGCAGCTATCTGCCCCTGACTTTGTGCAGCAAATGAAAGATCATGTCGATCTAATTAGACATCGGATGAAAGCTGCCCAGGATCGCCAAGCCAGTTATGCGAATAAGAGGCGTCGACCTCTTGAGTTTCAGGTTGGTGATCGTGTATTTCTTAAAGTTTCTCCGTTTCGTAGTGTGATGCGCTTTGGACGCAAGGGAAAGTTATCCCCTCGTTACGTTGGTCCGTATGAGATTGTCGAGAGGATTGGCCCTTTAGCGTATCGGTTGTTGTTGCCGTCAGAGTTGTCCTCTCTTCACGATGTGTTTCATGTGTCGATGTTGAGGAAATACGAGCTATATCCGTCTCATGTGCTTGGAACTGATGAGGTTGAGCTAGATCAGTCGTAGAGTTATCAAGAGTATCCCTTGCAGATCCTTGGCAGAAAAGAGAAACAGCTGAGAAATAAGACCATTCCGTTGGTAATTGTGCAATGGAGCAAGTATGATAGGGAAGAAGCTACTTGGGAGCTGGAATAAAAGATGCAGCGTGAGTGGCCGCATCTGTTTGAGTAGCTGTTGAGCTAGATTATCCAGTAGCTTGTAGTTTTGTTGTATTTCTTCCCTAGTTGTTGCTAATTTACTTGCTCAGTTATCTTGAACTCTTGGCCTTGTGTTGGGCGAGTTCGGGTGTTGGTTGTTAGTTGCTGCTTTAATTTCTGTTGTTATATCAGAATTGTTGTTTGATTTCGGGGACAAAATCCTTTTTAGTGGGGGAGAAATGTGAGACCTGAATCTGTTAAGTAAGATTAATTGTGGAAATTAATCGGTTGATTTGAGGTTTGTGGTTTAGACTCTCTGTTGGTGTTTAAGTGGAATTTTCGGGTCGATTTCATTCCTTAGAACGATTCTGGTGATTTTCGTATTTTTAAATTTTGGTGCCTGCTGGTGACAGCTTTGATGACGTCATGCTTTATGTTGGCATCGAAGTCGCTGACGTAAGCTTTGCTGCTGGTAGCTTAGCGCGCATTGTTCTTTGTTTTGGTAGCTGGCGACAGCAGCGCTTACGTGGATTTCAGCAGGAGAGCGCTATAGGATTTCGAAACGGTGACATTTTGGAAAGCAACGGTTGATTTATATCTGTCAGAAGATAGTTCCTGTAGCAGGTATAAGACGTCGTCGTTTGGGTTAGTAGAGGCGGTGTCGTTTTGAGGAACCAGTCGATGGTTTATGTTACCTGCTGATAACAGATATGTCGACGTAAGCATTACTGTTGAGCGTTGTGTGGATGACGTAGACTTTACTGTCGTCAGTCGATGGGTGTTATCGCGTTATTTGTATGCCTGCTGGTTGTCAACGCGGGTCAACATTCCTGTAGCGCGAAGAGGATGCGACGTCGTTTGAGTTAGTTGCAACGCCGCGTATTTATGTTGCTGCTGGTAGCAGCAGGGGGTAGTGTTTTATGTTGTTTTGGTCTTGCGAGTGGATGTCCAGCTGCTGGCAGTAGGAACAGTGTATTTTAGGAGACGCCGTTTTGGATTAGCGTTACAAGCACTTTTGTTATTGTTGCTGCTGGCAGTCGAGGGTCGTTAATTGTGGAGAATACGTCGACTGTTGCTCCTGCTAGTTTTGTCGGTGGAAATGCGCTCTTGCTGGTAGCAGCAGTTAAGTGTTTTATAAATAGCAAGACTTGGTCTTCGTTGTGGATTATTAGTTCTCATACTTAGAAATATTTCCCCGATTGTCGACCCCTGTTTCTCAAACCCTCGTTACTATTCACCGTGAGCTATTCCGGTGGATTCCCGTCGTTTCCGGTGGTTGTTTTGCTCGTGCGAAGTAGCTTTGGACTCCTCTCGAGAATCTCTACCATTCTACACCAGTTTTAGAAGCTGTAATTGGCTAGTCGAGGAACGCGAAGTTGCTGTCGTTCAAGTGTTGCGTCGACCGGGTAGAACTACGTTCTGGTCTTCGGTGAGACCTTGTTCCTAGCCATAGTTTTAAGCTTCTCGTTTAACTGTTGAGGTATATTGGGCATCTGGTTGAGTGTGACTCCCGGCCGTGAGCTTGTTTAGCATCCCGTTAGATTTATGTTGTATATGTCGTGTGTTTATGAGGCTTTTACCAGAGTCTTCGGGATTCCTTGTGGTAACCAGCGTGTGCTAATTATAGCTCAGAAGAATTAAGGTACGGATCTGAGCTTGATGTAGCTTGGAATTGGCATGAGATATCATGCGTGGCTGCTGGGATATTTCGGTGAACCTATCTGTGTATTGTTTGCTGAGCATTGGTGTTTATGCTAGCTGTTTGTATGTGAGTTGCATACACGCATTTGTTCATACATATTTCAGATCCCTTGCGTATCGTATTTTGCAGCCTTGTATCTTGTATTGTTGTTGTTGATTCTTACCAGGATGCGAGGGCGAGCGGCGATACCGCACTCTCATATCCCTGCTGGGATCGTTAGCCACCATGCGCCGAGTGGTTAACTACCCCAGTTCATGGGCGAGGCAATAGCAGGTTGAGTTATTTGATGCATCTGGTATTTGGGTAGTGTCATGGCGAGTGGCTCATTACCACATTGTGAACACACCCCGTGGCCACTATTCGTTGTTGATGATTATTGGAGCTATGTTTGAGTTCTTTAGCTCCCTTGAGGGTCGAGCTTTCCGTTGATATACGGTGTCTCATGCATAGCATCTGCATTTTATCTTATGCATTTCCTTAGCTGTTTCTTTTGCTCTCCGTACTAGGGTTTGACCCCATGTCCCTCTGGGGCTTGGTTTGTTTCCTTGTTTGTGTTGTTTTCAGGAAACCCAGGTTTTACAGCTGGTCGTGGTTTTAACCCAGCTGGTGGTGCCCCGGGAGGTGGTTAGCGTGTCCTAGTTGCGTATAGCATATTTATATATATATGTATCAGTTAGCCAGGGGGATGCCCTGTGCTTTGTTGTTGTATCCCGTTGGGGAGTCTGGTACATGTTATTTGTGTCTGGTTGGTATGCTAGCATTCGTGGTTTTGTAACTGGGAACTTATTTTGAGTATCGTTCTATTTTAAATTATATGTTTTAAACCGTCGGGCCTAAAAGCGAAAATTTTACCCACTTTTTGTTAAGCTTCCGCATGTGTTTAGGTTTTTACTCTGTTTAGAGCACGAGGCCTGACATGTCGAGCTGGTCCTAGCTTGCCAGCTGGAACCGGCATGCTTAGGGGTCGCCTTGCTTTGTGCTGGATTCAACTTTCGGCTGAATCCAGCTTGATCTTTGCGAACCCGGCTTCAACTTCTGGCTGAATCCTGTGTCTTGTCATTCGATCTGGTTACACCCTCTAGCACTGGTTATTTATTGAATAACTAGTCATTGCACATTAATAGAGGGTCCATAAATCAATCCCCAACATCTTACCAGTCACAACCGTCGTATCTGCTGGAGCTTGTTCTGGGTGCAGTACTAAGATATGTGACCTGGCTTGCCACAAGAATATAACACACATTCTGGCCAAAAAGACACTGGCCCGCATGATTCTTCTTACAGGTTGGACATGCTGGCCTATTTTCCATATTTTGGAACAGCATAGATAGGCTGAGCTGCTTTGGGTCCTTTTCCTTGGGACCCTTGCTAATTATTGTTTGGCCTCTTAGATTGTCTACGGTCCTTATTTTGAGAGTCTTGGCGTTTAAGTTGTCTTTCATTCTCAATCGTTTTCAAAACCTGTTCAGCCCGTAGATCTTTGTTCACATCTGCTCTATAATCTACTGGTTCTGCAAGTCTGACGTCATGCTTAATCATGGGCTTCAACCCATTTATAAAATGTCGGAGCTTGGAATCTGCATTTGTCCCAATTAAATAACAAAATAACATCCTTTCTCAAATTTGCGGATATAATCACGCATGGACATCCCTACTTGCTTCAAAGCTAGGAACTCATTCTGCAACTCCTCCCTCACATCTACTGTAAAGTACTGCTCGTAGAACACCCTCTTGAATTCTTCCCATGTGAGCATTTCCAAGTCTACCGTCAACTTGGCTCCTTCCCACCATATCATTGCGTCTCCCCTCAGCATATAAATCACACACCGAGGTCTCTCTCGTTCAGTCAGATGCAAATACTCGAATACCACTTCCATAGATTTGATCTAGCTTTCAGCTATTAGATGATCAGTAGAACCGACAAATTTTTGGAGGTCGTTGTATCCTAAACCTCTCCTGTGGGTCTTCTCGGCTTACTATTCTTCCTGTTAATTGACCATTCCCTTGATTGGTTGGTCAACCAGTCGTTCTAACAATTGAGCCATGGTATCCAAAAAAGGGTTAGTACCCTCTGGTTCACTATGCCCTTCTGAGGTACCTCTTCTTCCTCTACCTATTCCTGCCATAATCTGCAAGGGTAGTCCAAATCCACCAAAACTATTATGAGAGATTACTATATGCTAGAACATGAAATAAAACTCACAAATATAGAAGCGGTTGGCGAGATCTGTCTCAGACTGAAATAATGTTTATCTCAAGGACCATGCTCTAATACCAACTGTAGCGATCGAACTTTTCATAACCAAAAATAAATAGTTTGGGGTTCAATTGAAGTGTGGTAAAATTTCAATCTTGACTTAAAAGGATAATTAGATATACTTTTTGGACTGAATTGCAATTGTAATAAAGTTTCACACAATGAACGGAAATCAAATCTGTTCAAATACTGTGCGGAATATCATATACAATAAAATGTCACTTCTGGTTCAGATTTCAACAAAACAAGAATCAGAAATCGGAACAAGTACAAAAGCTATAACTAGAGTACTGAATATCAAAATCTGGAAAACAAAAGAACGAAACGGAAAATGTTTTCCACGATAAACAATCCCCAAATCTGGTCAGCTCCCACCATCTAAATTCTACGAATCATTATCTGCACTCATGAAAACTAGTGAGCTTAGGGCTCAGCAGGTAAATTATGAATAACTAAAACATGCAATACAAGCAAACGATATCTGATACTTCATTGGAATCTGAATCTGAATAGCTCGAAAATAAATAAGCTAAGTACGATGAACTGTCAAATCTGAAAAGATATGAAAGCATAAACATACACATGTTCTGAAATCATTTTCTTTAAGCTTTGTGATTAAAATTACACATGGCTCTATTCTTTCCTTTATGGGAATTATGACTTAGACACATGTATAGTGGTCTCGATCGTTTGCACAAACTATCATCTGTATCAGGACTTTGCGGAATAAATCCCGACTTTTCTGTGAAAGATATTATTGTTTGCTAACCATAATCCTGTCCCTTTCAATTTGAAGGGGCACACTGGTTCGTTAGCCAGGCACTCACCCTTCCTATGGAGACCATCCGTTGCCTATTTCATAATCTAAATAAAACATTTTGTAAAACAATTCTTTCTGATCTTTGTTTTCTTACAATAAAATCTGGTTTTCTTTCTTTCAAGTATGGCTTACTGGTTTGCACCTCTGATGATGTTCTGGAACACTTTGAGAATTCTCTGAGATTCTTGCGAAAATGAAAACTGAAAGCCAATGCTCGAATATGTTCGAATGAATCGAATAAATCTTTCAAATCGAAGCTAAAAAGAATAAGGAATGAAATCTGAACTTTCTGTATCTGTCGAAGCAGATTTGAACAATTAAAATACGAAATCTGAATCGTACGTAAGCGTCTAAACGAATAAGAAAGGAGTCATATTTGGTCTGTTGGTCAACTCAGATTTGGAAAGTCAACATAATTAAACGGAGTAGTTCATATGTAAATGGTTAACCGTAGTCAACTCATATGTGAAATATTTAACATAGCAGTGTTGACCAAATTCATATTTAGAACAAGAATTCAGATCTGAACATGAAATAACTTAGAACCAGAACGCTACCTTAGAAACAACTCACTATAACAATAAGCTTTGGTCTAAGAACCAGATTTCAGACTTAACCATTAGAACAAACATGAACAACGAAGGTTTCCATAGTCTGAAGGAATCAAAATGATCTCAAGAAATTTCTGGAATACAATCAGATATGCTACTTGTAAACTACTTCGAAGAAATTCTTAGAAAACTCAAGAAACAACTGGGTGGACATAATCAAACATTTTTCTAACATATTTTCTGAATCAAAATACGTAAACCAATAATTTTTTCGTAAAAACAGAACATAAATTTTTTATTGTTTGAAGAACAGCCGTAGCACTTGTCAAACCTTTAAAAGCACATATAAACATGAAAACAGAACTAAATATATTCTTTCATGAGTGTAGCAAGAAACAGAGTTTACTTGCCTAAATTTTGCGACTCAATTACAGAAGAAATCTGGCCTCACTCACGTACAAACCGATCGTCTCCCGGAAAAAGCTTTGAAACTTTGTTCGTTTTTCTTATAGAGAGCACCGCTTCGAAAAGTTTTTTGTTTTGAGATTAATGATGCATGATGTGACTAACATCCTATATATATGAATTTAATATGCCTAACAAGAACACGTTTAATCGAGATGCTAAAATCTTTTAAAAGAGCTACTCCCTTTTAAATGAAATCTGATGATATAAACCGAACTATTTAATTTAGAAAGAAGGATTAATCAGCTCGTATGGATCGACCGGACAGCTCCAGCAATTGCATCTCAAATCTAAAAACTAAACTCGAAGTGAAAGTTGAATATAATTAGCATTTCAATTTAAATCTCTCAATTCTATAACTTTCTAATTGTGGCTATAAAAGATTCTGGTCGTTACATAGATGGTCAAGCGAAGTCAACTCAGACTTGGAAGTACGAAATCAGATTTCAACATAAAAGTGTTCTGAAAGAAAGAACAGATCGCGAACTCAATAGTTTTGGGGAAAGATACAGTTCACGAACCATAATCAGTTCCAAGAAGTGAATCATATTTCGAACTTAGCTTGAAATATAAAAGCTTAGAAGGTTTCCTTAATATGAAGAAATCGAAAATAGCCAACGAAAACTCTAGAAACAAGAATGAAGAAGTTACTTGTAAGCTACTGATGAAATACTGAAGGAAAATCACGTAAGCTGCTTGTGAGCTGCTCTGAAGAATATCCCAGAAAACTCAGGAAGAAACAAGAATGAACATCTTAAAACATTTTCTATCAACTTTTCTGAATCAAAATCCTCAGCAAACACATACTTTCAATTCAAAACATATTACTTCTTTTTGATTTTCGAAAATCATCAAAACTCAGTTCTCAAACCATTAAAACTCATGCAAACATGCAGCAGAAACAATATATGCTTTCAAGAGTGTAGAAAGAAACAGAGTTTACGTACCTTAATCTGCGACAACAATTACAGCGAGTTTATCTGGCCTGAATCAAAACAATCCGACCAATTCCAGTAAAAGTTTGAAAGCTTTTGTTCGGTTTTCTTGCAGAGTGCACCGCTTGTGAAAGTGAAATATTTTAGAATGAAATACAAATGAAGTGTTTCGACCGCTTTTATATGAAATCTGAAATCTAATGTCGAACACATTTTCTTTCAAAAATGCTAAAAATACTTAAAAAGTGCTACTCAAATTTTAAAAGCAACTAAAGTTTGAAATCCGAACCATTTTAAAAGAGGAAATAATTGGCTTGTCCAGCTGGACAGCTCTTGCAACCGTGCCTCAAATCTGAAAAAAAAAACAACTATATGAAAGATGATTTACGATATTATTTCAAATAGATCTCTCAACCGTTAAAACTTTCTAATTGTGGATTTAAATGTTTCTGGGCTTTACAATTCTACCCTCCTTATAGAAATTTCGTCCTCAAAATTACATACTTAAACAAATCTGGATAGCTACTTCTCATATCAGCTTCGGCTTCCCAGGTTGCTTCCTTTTCTGAATGATTTTCCCACTGAATCTTAATCATAGGGATACCTCTATTTCTTAACTTACGATTCTCTCTCAAAAGAATCTTTACTGGTGCTTCTTCGTAAGTCAAATCTGGTGCAAGCTGGATAGGCTCGTACCTAATCATATGCGAAGGATTCGAAATGTATTTCCTGAGAGTGATACATGAAATACATTTTGAACTGCTGACAACTGTGGGGGTAACGCTAGACGATAAGCTAAAGTCCCAATTCTTTCATGTCGTCCTCAAAATTACATACTTAAACAAATCTGGATAGCTACTTCTCATATCAGCTTCGGCTTCCCAGGTTGCTTCCTTTTCTGAATGATTTTCCCACTGAATCTTAATCATAGGGATACCTCTATTTCTTAACTTACGATTCTCTCTCAAAAGAATCTTTACTGGTGCTTCTTCGTAAGTCAAATCTGGTGCAAGCTGGATAGGCTCGTACCTAATCATATGCGAAGGATTCGAAATGTATTTCCTGAGAGTGATACATGAAATACATTTTGAACTGCTGACAACTGTGGGGGTAACGCTAGACGATAAGCTAAAGTCCCAATTCTTTCATGTATCTCAAATGGTCCAATATATCTGGGACTCAGCTTGCCTTTTCGCCCAAATCTCATTACACCCTTCATAGGTGCTACTTTAAAAAATACATGATCTCCTACGTCAAAATTCATCTCTCGACGATGGCTATCAGCATAGCTCTTTTGTCTACTCTGTGCTGTTTTCTTTCAATCACGTATCCCTTTGATAGCTTCTGCAGTCTGTTCTATAATATCAGGTCCTAACTCTGATCTTTCGCCTACATCATCCCAATGTATCGGTGATTTACATTTTTTGTCATACAATGCTTCATATGGAGCCATTTATATTAAAGCTTGATAACTATTGTTGTACGTGAATCAACCAAGAGAAATTTAGAATCCCAGCTTTCAGCAAACTCTAGAGTACACGCACGAAGTAAATATTCTAGTGTTTGAATCACTCTTTCCGTTTTTCCATCAGTTTTCGGATGGAAAGCTGTACTGAAGGTTAACTTAGTTCCCATGGCTTTTTTTAAGCTCTTCCAAAACATAGAAGTATATCTAGGATCTCGATCTGATACTCTAGAACTTGTAATACCATGGAGTTTCACTATTTCTTTCACATACATCTCAACATACTTATTCAGATCATATGTCATCTTCACTAGTAAGAAGTGAGCTGGCTTAGTTAATCTATCAATAATAACCCAAATAGATTTAAATCCATGGAGCTTCTTGTTGGCGCAGCGGCGGATCCGGATCCCGCTCCCGGGGCGCAGCGGAAGAATTAAAATTTTGCACCGGGAACGGTCAATACACAATAGCAAATGCAATAAAACATACATAGGATGTTTTAATTGTGGTACCTTGCTGGCGTCTAGGCGCCTGGCTCCGACCAGTTTCACAGGGAAACTGGCACTTCAACGGTTGGCGGTTGAGTTCTCCGAATCCGGTCCACGACTGGAAACACGGCTCCTTCGTCAGTCTGCACTAGAAGACGTGATGAATTTATCATGGATGGAATCTGCTCGTCAAGGTGATCGGAACATGTCCGATCACGGTAAGTAGCGGCGGCAAGCAGAGGGCGGCGGGCGGCGCACGAGGAGGCGGGCGGCGGTCGAGAGGATGAAGTGGAGAGGGGCGGCTACTTGGAGTCTAGGGTTTTGTGAAGTGTGAAAGTCCCTTTGTATCCCTAGGTCAAGTCATATATATAGAGGTGGTGCATGGGCTTGAACCAACCCAATGGGCCTGGGTCAGGCCCAGTCCCGTATGAACATTCGGTTCAATCGCATCACCGTGGCTCCATCATAATCCCGATCGACGATCAGATCGGACCGATCTACACAGTTTACAAAACTGAGTATTATGATGCGAAAACAATTTTTCAGACCACCTAGTCCAAAATTGAGTTTAGCCCCTCCAAGTTCCAAGGATATTCAAACTAGCCCAAACTTTAGGGAAATTGCAATTTGACCCATGTTGACATTTAGGAAGTCGCACTTCCTAAATTCCTCCTCCTATTCTCAACACATTGAGATCAGTTTTCGTTCGAGAATCGAGAAGCCAGTACTTGTGTGACCCTCAATGGTTCAGGGATACAGCTAGCCGTGGGCCCACAACAATTGCGACTCCGAGATCACAATTTCGGACTGACCCATCGGACCATGGTAAAGCGCCTAGCAACATCGTACCATGATCCCCTAGGTATCACTGATAGTGCCTGCAAGAACCAGTCGGTCATGGTTAGCGTACAGTACGGTCCTTTCAACACATATATCCCGATCAGATCAACGACCATTGGTAAATCGAGAGTCGCTAGAGATCCAATAACTATGCATACATCTCGGAGATCAAATAGTGACATCACGTGTGTTACTAGGTAAACCCATTTACCCAAAACACATCTAGTACTCTGGGCAGAGATTTATCACACCATTATCTCCTCAGATAGCATAGGATATCCACGCACAAAGGCGAGCGGTGAATCCTCGACAACGATGCATCGACTCCTATATGCATCGGACCTCACCCAATCCCGCCGCCTAATGACTCCAATTGAGTCAGAAAACGGGTCAAAGTGAGGTGCCTATCATGTAGAGTCTCAATGGCGTTTCGAGTAGTGAGAACTAATCAGTACAACCAAGACCTCGGACTTATCCACTCGACAAATGGTAACCACTTGGAAAGTCCGAACGAGGGTAGTTCGATAGATCACCAGGTCACTATCCATCTGCATGCTCATAACATCACAATGTTCCCTACCAATGAAACATGGTACTTCACATCGCAGATGCTAGTCTCAAGCTCGGGCGGCCTTATCCTCATTTTGACGGCCCAATCGACTAGTAACGAATTCAGAATGCACAGTGACTATTAGATGTGTTTCATGATAGCCATCATATCCACTATCACATCTAACATACACTATGGTGCATTCATGGTCTTAATCCAACACAATTGTAAACATTATATAACATAATGAAAATAAAGAATGCCATAAATAAATGCGTATTTCATAAATAAATATTGTCATATACAAGAGTCTATAAAACCCACACGCCACAAGTTGGCTAGTTGGGCATCTACTCTAACAATCTCCCACTTGCCCTATAGCCAACTACTCATCAAACGCAGTCCCATTGTTTCGCGATGTTTTTCAAACAACGGTCCTGGCAAGGGCTTCGTAAGTGGATCGGCAACGTTGTCCGTAGAGGCGACTCTCTCAACTGCTACGTCACCTCTAGCCACAATATCTCGGATTATGTGCTATTTCCTCAGTATATGTTTGGATCTTTGGTGAGACCTAGGCTCCTTTGCTTGCGCAAAATTCCTTATCCAAACCGCCTCCTTAGCAGCAGCTGATGCTGCGATGTACTCAGCCTCAGTGGTTAAATCCGCGATGGTGTCTTGCTTGGAACTCTTCCAAGAGATAGCACCACCATTGAGCATGAATACAAATCCAGAGGTAGACTTCGAATCATCCACGTCACATTGGAAGCTAGAATCAGTGTAGCCTTCCAATTTCAGTTCACCACCCCCATAGACCATGAACATATTCTTAGTCCTTCGTAAGTACTTAAGAATATCTTTCACGGCCTTCCAATGCTTTTGGCCAGGGTTGGCCTGGTAGCGGCTCGTGACACTCAGAGCATAGTTGAGATCATGCCATACATAATACTACCTATTGCCGAGGCATATGGCACATGTGTCATACTCTCTATCTCATCATCAGTCTTCGGACACATAGACTTAGATAGAGTGACCCCGTGGCACATAGGTAGGTGTCCTCTCTTGGACTCTTCCATAGAGAACCTCTTAAGTATGACATCGATGTAGGTGGCTTGGGTGAGTCTGAGCATCCATTTCGATCTATCCCGATAGATCTGTATTCCAAGAATATAGGATGCTTCACCCATGTCCTTCATCGAGAATCTACTAGACAACCAGTCTTTAGTTGACTGCAGCATTCCTACATCATTCCCAATGAGTAGAATGTCATCAACATAAATTACGAGGAATGTCACAGCTCTTTTAACTACCTTCTTATATACACATGGCTCCTCGGGATTCTTGATGAAACCAAATTCCTTAATTATTTCATCGAATCTCAGGTTCCAACTCCTCGATTCTTGTTTGAGACCGTAGATCGATCTCTAAAGTTCGCATACCTTATGCTCACTTCCTACAGATGTGAAACCCTCACGCTGCGTCATATAGATCTCTTCCTTAATGTTTCTATTAAGGAACACAGTTTTCACTTCCATTTGCCATATCTCATAGTCGTACCATGCGGCTATGGCCAGTAAGATTCTAATCGACTTGAACATTGCGACCGGTGAGAAGGTTTCATCATAGTCAACACCTTGCCTTTGAGTGTAACCCTTCGCGACCAGTCGTGCCTTGTAGGTCATTACCTTACCATCAGGCCCAAGTTTTCTCTTGTATACCCATTTACACCCAATAGGAACAATTCCTTCGGGAGGATTAACAAGAGTCCAAACTTGGTTCGCATGCATTGAGTCAAACTCAGACTGCATTGCTTCAAGCCACAAATTAGAATCAGCATCGGAAATTGCCTCCTTGAAAGTCCTTGGATCACATCCAACAACTTGATCACCTTGATCATCTTCAAGGAGGAAACCACATCTTTCAGTAGCCCTAGGAACCCTTTCGGATCTCCTAGGTGCGACCATTTCTGGTATTGGCTCTGGAGGCGTAGGAGATTCACTTGGTACCTCAGTTGGATCTCGAACCTCTTCGACTTCTACTATTTTGCCCTTTCTATCAAGTATAAATTACCTTTCCATAAAGGTGGCATTTCTAGAAACAAACACTTTTGTTTCGTTTGGATAGTAGAAGTAGTATTCAATGGAATTCTTTGGATACCCAACGAAGTAGCATAAGATGGATCTCGTATCCAGCTTATCTCCCACGTTATGCTTCACGTAAGTAGGACATCCCCAAATTTCATGTATGAGTATTTGGGTGGTTTGCCCATCCACATCTCATATGGATTATTATCCACTACTTTGATGTGGACATTGTTCAACAACATTACCGCTGTTTCGAGCGCATAGCCCCAAAACGAGGTAGGAAGCTCAGTGAAGCTCATCATAGACCGAACCATGTCCATCAGGGTTCGGTTACGACGCTCCGCTACACCATTGAGTTGTGGTGTGGCCGGAGGGGTCCACTGTGCGAGAATCCTATTCTCTTTCAGAACCCAAGTATTCACCACCTCGATCAGATCGAAGTGCTTTAATACTTTTCCCCAACTGATTTTCTACTTCAGCTTTGAATTCTTTGAACCTTTCAAAGGATTCAGACTTGTGCTTCATTAAGTACAAGTACCCATACCTAGAGTAATCATCGGTAAAGGTGATGAAGTATGTGTGACCGTACTTAGTACCAATGCTAAGTGGGCCACACACGTCAGTATGGATCAAATCCAATAGGCCTTGAGCACGTTCAGGCTTGCCCTTGAAGGGTTTTTTAGTCATCTTTCCCTTGAGACAAGACTCACAAGTAGGTAGGGAGTTAATGTCTGACAAATCAAACATGTCACTCCGAACGAACTTGTTCATCCTTCTTAGAGAAATGTGACCTAGCCTAGCGTGCCAAAGTTGTGCTGGGTTTAAGATATCGTATTTCCTTTTAATTGTTGTTGTATGTGTTTCCACATCGCGAGTTGGAACTGTTTTTAATTTTAAGGTGTGTAGATCGTTTTTGCGTTCCCCAATACCAATCAAACGTTCATTCTTGTATATATTGCAAATCGAATTAGCAAAAACACAAGAATATCCATCACTATCAAGCATAGAAACAGAAATAATGTTCTTTATCAATTCGGGAACAAATAAAACATCTTTCAATAACAACTTAAAATTTGACGACAGAAATAAACAAACATCTCCTATAGCTACTGCAACAACTCTTGCTCCATTGCCCAGCCTCAAGTGGGTCTCACCCTCTCTAAGACGTCGGCTTCTTGTCATCACCTGCAAATCATTGCAGATATGAGATCCACATCCGGTATCAAGTACCCAAGAAGTCAAATTAAGAGACATATTTATTTCGATATAGAACATACCTTTTGCAGTTCGCAACTGCTCGAGGTACTCCTTGCAGTTCCTCCTCCAATGCCCAGGCTTGTGGCAGTGGTGGCAAACATCCTCGGACTTGTTTGGCTTGGAAGCCTTTGCCTTGGGCTTCTTAGTTGGGTTTTCCTCCTTCGCAGGGGCAGACGCTTCTTACCCTTGCGTCTGGGCCCCTTCTTCGCAGTGGAAGAAGAGCCCATAAGGAGGACGGGCTTGTCCTTCTTTATGGTTCCCTCAAACACGACCAGCATGTTAACCACCTCTTCAAGGATGGCTGCCAGCTTGTTCATGTTGAAGCTGACTACAAAGGGGTCGAATGCAGCGGGTAGTGAGAGGAGAAGCACATCCACAGACAGCTCGTGTGGAAGTGTGATATCAAGGCCCGCCAGCTTTTCAACGAGCCCAATCATATGAACCCCATGCTCGCGGACCGAAGTCCCATCGCGCATGCGGCTCGTCATAAGCTCCTTGACAGCGGTGAACCTCTCATGTCGAGAGTTCTCCCCATACAGTTCCTTGAGATGAAAGAGTATTTCAGCAGCATACTCCGTCTTCTCAAAGCGCCATTGCATTTCGTTGGACATCGATGCCATCACATAGCATCGAGTTTTAAGCTCGTCGTCCCACCATTGTTTAAGCGTAACCAGCTCCTCAGGGCTGATATCGGTAGGGGCTTCCTTCGGAGGGCTCTTCTCTATCGTATAGAGAAGTTTCTCCGAAGCCAACACAATGTTGAGGTTTCGAAGCCAGTCTTGGTCGTTCAGACCGGTGAACTTGTTGCTATCCAGTATAGCAGCGAGTGGGTTTTTGACCGAAGACATTATAAAGCAGTTTATACTGAAAAGAAAAACAGACATGCATTACTAACTATATATGAAAACCTCTAAGACATAAAACAAGGTCATTTAGTTTTATGAATTACCCTCCCATAATTTTAACGATTTCACCACCCTCTAATGAAATCGGGAAATCAAGTTTTCTTAGTGGGTACATAGAGTCCAATCAAGCGATCATGGTCCCGAATAATATCAGCCAACCATGACCCTCAAAAGGTAGAGTCCAATTGCAACCGGTGCAACCTCCATGTATTTTACCTCACGTCCAGTAATGGCCCAATAATATGACGCCGTTTACTATCACGTGTCAAGATGACCCATCAATGTCGAGTCGTGAAGGACGGTCCCCTTAACGTCCCCAATAATATGAGCCAACGTTAAAGGGACGTTCCAACCGACTCACAACAGGTGTCAAGGTCAGTTTTAAATCTTATTTAAAACGAGGATTTTATTTTTGAAAATTTTTGGTCTCATGCAATTTTAAATCATAATTTAAAACATGCGGATTCAACTAAACATATATATCGCATATATAAATAAACTTTGGGATGATCGATCGCGAGAGCTATGCTGTCCGTGGTTGCCAATCACGGACCTGGGTCCAGTCCTAGGTGAAATGCAATATGCAATGCAATCCTATTACAATTGCTTCAATTTTACAGATCTTTGGTCTTCAATACTTTGATCGTCATCTCCACCGTCTTCAAATTGTCCTCCCACTAAATCTAGTAATTTACATTTAAATTGCCATGACACATTGGGATACAAATTTGTAGGGGTGCGAACGGGCCACAAACAGACCCACTTTAAATGATATCAACAAAATATTTACAACCGAAATCGCAAAACCTATAGCATACACCTAACACATTGGGCACGGCTCTCGATCATCCCAAACATGCAATCAATCTAATTAATTAGTATAAATATAAATAATCAAATTATTTATCCACAAAATCATATTTTAATTATAAAATCGTATTTTATAATAAAATCGCATTTTGTCGATAAAATCATATTTTAATCAACAAAATCATATTTTAATTATAAAATCATATTTCATAACTAAAATCATATTTTGCAATTTTAATTGCATCATATTGGGTTTAAAACAATTTTAGGCCCAAAATCTCAAAAATTTCAAAATCGACCAAAATTGGCCCAATATCGAATATCGGTCAGAAAACTTCATGGGCTGTCCGGGACAGGCCCAAACATAACCTAGACGAAAAATAGCCGTCGCATCGCTGCCGGAGATTCACCGGACGGCGGCCGCCCGCCAACATAGCGTGCGGCGCATGGCCGCACGCTGCCGCGACAAGCGCGGCGTCTTCCAGCGCCACCGTGCGCCAGGCACGGCGCACAGCCCCGACCAGCACGCAACAATTTGCGCACGGGCTGCCGGCCAATGACTGGCCATCGCGCGGAGCAGCGGCCAACGATCGGCCGCCATGCGCGGCCAGCGCGCATGTTTTTTTTTTGTTTGATTTCAAAATCGAGATCTAGATGCAATTCAGGAAACAATTATGTATTGAAGGATCCGAGCCTGAGCTCTGATACCACTGTTGGCAAACAAAGGCGGATCCGGATCCCATTTCCCGAGGGCACAGCGGAAATCAAAAATTGCCCTGAGAAACGTTCAATACATTCAAATACAATTCTATGAACATTCATAGGGTGTTCATAGAATCGTTACCTTGCTGGCGTCTAGGCGCCTGGCTCCAACCAGAATTCGCAGGGAAATCTGGCTCTTGAATTGTAGGCGGCGGTAGATCCTCCTAATCAGGTCCACGACCGGAAACAAGCTTCCTCCGTCAGTCTGCACTAGAAGATCTGACGGATGTTGGCACGGACGGAAACTCCTTGTCGCGGTGATCGAAACAAGTTCGATCACGGGGCGGCGAACGGCGGCGGCCGACGATGGCACGTGGAGACCGGCGGCGACGGCGTGAGTTTTTGGAGGAGGGACGGCCGAACACTAGGAGCTAGGGTTAGGTTGTAAGTCTTGTGTTTAAAGCCCTAAACCAACTTAACTAAATAAAGATGGTACATGGGTTTGAACCGGCCCAATGGACTTGGGTCACACCCAGGTCCATAAGAACATTCGATTCATTTAAATCACTACGGTTTCATTATAACTCCGATCGACGATCAGATGGGACCGATCGCCTCAGTTTCCAAAACTGAATATTATGATGTGAAAAACAATTTTTCAGATACCTAGTCCAAAATGACAGTTTTGCCCCTCAACTTTGGGAAATCGCAATTTGACCCCTGTTGACTTTTAGGAGGTCGCACTCCCTAAAATTCTTCTCCTATGCTCAACACATTGAGCTCAGTTTCCGTGCGGGAATCATGAATACAGTACTTGTGTGACCCTCAATGGTTCAGGGATACAGCTAGCCGTGGGCCCACAACCATTGTGGCTCCGAAATCACAATTTCGGACTTGCCCAACGGATCATGGTAAAGAGCCTAGAAATATCGCCCCATGATCCCCTAGGTATCACTGATAGTGCCTGCAAGAACCAGTTGGTCGTGGTTAGCGTACAGTACGGTCCTTTAAACACATATATCACGATCAGATCAACGACCATTGGTAAATCGAGAGTCGCTAGAGATCCGATAGCTATGCATACATCTTGGAGATCGAATAGTGACATCACGAGTGTTACTAGGTAAACTCATTTACCTAAAACACATCCTGTACTCTGGCCAGAGATTTATACACTATTATCCCCTCAGATTGCATAGGATATCCACGAATGAGAGCGAGCGGTGAATCCTCGACAACAAAGCATCGACTCCTACATGCATCGGGACCTCACCCAATCCCGCCGCCTAATGACTCCAAGTGAGTCGGCAAAAGGGTCAAAGTGAGGCACCTATCATGTAGAGTCTCAATGGTTTTTTGAGTAGTGAGGACTAATCAGTACAACCAAGACCTCGGACTTATCCACTCGACAAATGGTAACCACTTGGAAAGTCCGAACGAGGGTAGTTCGATAGATCACCAGGTCACTATCCATCTACATGCTCAGAACATCACAATGTTCCCTACCAATGAAACATGGTACTTCACATCGCAGATGCTAGTCTCAAGCTCGGGCGGCCTTATCCTCATTTTGACGGCCCAATCGACTAGGAACGAATTCAGAATGCACAGTGACTATTAGATGTGTTTCATGATAGCCATCATATACACTATCACATCTAACATACACTATGGTGCATTCTTGGTCTTTATCCAACACAATTGTAAACATTATATAACGTAATGAAAATAAAGAATGCCATAAATAAATGCGTATTTCATAAATCAAGATTGTCATATACAAGAGTCTATAAAATCCAAACGCCACAAGTTGGCTAGTTGGGCATCTACTCTAACACCACACCCGAATACAAGATGCATCAAACAGCTCGACCTGCCGTTGCCCAACCTATGAACTGTGGTAGTTAACCACTCGGCGCATAGGGGCTAACAAACCCAGCAGGGAGATGAGAGTGCGGTATCACCGCTCGCCCTCGCATCCTGGTAAGAACAGAGCAACAACAACGAAACAATGGCAGCAAAAGCTGATATGAGATGATAATACGTGTATGCAACATGCTGAATTACAAGCATATAACCATATGCAAAACAATAACCTCAACATCACGCATACACAACATAACTCAGGGCCATCTCACAAAACAACAATCTCACAAGGCAACTACACACAGCAGCCACAACAAATCCAGCAACTACAATTTATCCAAGCCATACAGTCGCTGCATTTACAAGCTCAACCCGTACCTTCAAATTCTGTGCAACGATTACCACAATACAGGCCCGAGAAATCTGATTCCAACACCTACTGAACACATGCACAACAGATCTCAGGCAAGCTAATAGAAACTCACGGCCAACTATCAAAGCTCACGGCTGGGAGTCATACACTCAAACCAGCGACCAAACTCAATAATACAACTTAACAGGAAGCTTAATTCAAGGCTAGGAACAAGATTTCAAAACTAGATCGAAAGATTACCTGCACCCACGAAATGCACGAACAAAACAGCAGCTTCGTTCTTTTGCTCCAGCCAACGACAGCCTCCAAAAGTGGTATGGAATGAAATATCTTGTCGAGAGGAGTCCAACGCTACCTCGGATGTCCAAAATGATGGCAGAAAACGACGGGAACTCGCCAGAGAAACTCACGGTGAATAGTACCCGAGGGTTTTAGCGAAGAAAAGAAATCGGGGAAATATTTCTCTAAGTATGGGATCTGGTTTAACAAAGACCACAACTTCTAATATACAAGCGTGAAATCTCATTAAAACATTCAACGACAATCAGCCGACGCTAAAGATGTTCCCAAATGAGCAGCTGGATAAACCAACAGCTGGTCACTAACCCAACGGCTGAATATGCGCTGCAACAGATTCCTACTGCTGGACACCAAAAACTTCCAACAGCTGAACAACCCAACGGCTGATCAAACACCGCGTGAAATCTTGCGACAGCTGATGCCTAAAAGGGTTAAAAGTTGGAGAAATCTGGAACTAACGCTACTAAGATCTGAATAACAGCAAACGCTCTAATCGCTAAACGACGTCGCACAGCACCACTAGTGAAATCTGATTGCTAACGCTAAACACAAATCTCAAGCCACAGATCTCTCCCGCAAGCGTTCACCAAAACGCCGTAGCGACTTATCTAAACGACATTGTATTGCGCTCAACACAAAACACGTGGGGCAGATCTCTATATACAAGCGCAACAGATCTCACCTAACTATGCGACATCCAGACCTCACGAAACGACGGCGTATAGATCTCCTGCAATACTAAATACACGCTGCTACCAGATTTCACCGAACCGATCAGCTTTCACCACAAAATCATATTTCTCTTCCAAAAACTCAAAATTCGAAAACTTCCAGAATTGTTCTAAATGTTAAATCTGACCCGAAAATGCAAACGAAACCTTCTGCGACATCCAGACCTCACGAAACGACGGCGTATAGATCTCCTGCAATACTAAATACACGCTGCTACCAGATTTCACCGAACCGATCAGCTTTCACCACAAAATCATATTTCTCTTCCAAAAACTCAAAATTACGAAAACTTCCAGAATTGTTCTAAATGTTAAATCTGACCCGAAAATGCAAACGAAACCTTCTAAATGAAATACGAACATCCAGAATTCTTACAATTCGATTAATTCCCACCAAATTAATCTTTATAAATTTCAGGTCTCACATTTCTCCCCCAGTAAAAAGGATTTCGTCCTCGAAATCAAACGACAATTCTGAAAATACAATCTCAACAGCAAGATACAAAATAGAAAATCGCCCAACACATGGCCAAGAGTTCAAGATAACTGAGCAAGCAAATAACAACAACTAGGAAAGAAATACAACCAAAACTACAACTACTGGGAATCTAGCGCAACAGCTACTCAAACATATGTGGCTACTCGCACTGCATCTTTTACTCCAGCTCCCAAGTAGCTTCTTCCCTTCCATGCTTGCTCCATTGCACCATCACCAACGGAATGGTTTTATTCCTCAATTGTTTCTCTTTTCTGCCAAGGATCTGCAAGGGATATTCCTGATAACTCAACGTCTGATCTAGCTCAACCTCGTCAGTTCTAAGCACATGAGACATATCTGGCTCGTACTTCCTCAACATGGAAACATGAAAGACATCATGTAGAGAAGAAAATTCTGGAGGCAACAACAGCAGATACGCTAACGGGCCAATCCGATCAACTATTTCATACGGTCCGACGTAACGAGGGGCTAAATTTCCCTTGTGACCAAAGCGCATAACACTGCGAAACGGAGAAACTTTGAGAAATACCTGATCACCAACCTGAAACTCTAGAGGTCGACGCCTCTTATTCGCATAACTGGCTTGGCGATCCTTGGCAGCTTTCATCCGCTGTCGAATTAGATCAACGTGATCCTTCATTTGCTGCACAAAGTCTGTGGCAGATAGCTGCTTCTCCCCCACTTCTTCCCAACAAACTAGCGATCTGCACTTCCTGTCGAACAAAGCCTCAAACGGAGTCATGCCAATCGTCACCTGATAGCTGTTATTGTAGGAAAATTCCACCAAAGACAACGCGTCTTGCCAGCTACCTCCAAAATCCATAACAACAACTCGTAACATATCCTCCAACGTCTGGATAGTTCGCTCAGATTGGCCATCTGTTTGGGGATGATACGCGGTACTCATAGCCAATCTGGTACCTAGAGCTGCTTTCAAACTCTTCCAAAACCTGGAAGTAAACCTTGGATCTCGGTCTGAAACGATCGAAACAGGCACACCGTGCAATATAACCACTAAATCCACGTACAATTTCGCCATTTTTTTCAGAGAAAAGGTCATACCGTAGGGAATAAAATGTGCACACTTCGACAATCGGTCGATAACCACCCAAATAGCATCGCATCCTCTGCTGGTACGAGGCAGATGCGTCATGAAATCCATAGCTATGTGCTCCCAATTCCATTGGGGCACTTCCAAACTCTGCAACAGACCACAAGGTCTTATCATCTCGGCCTTTACCATCTGACAGTTCAAACAACGAGCAACAAAACCAGCAACATCGCTCTTCAGGCCAGCCCACCAGAAGTGCGGATTCAACGCATGGTACATCTTCCGTGCACCAGGATGAACACTATGTCTGCTGTGTGCGCTTCCCGAAGGATCTCCTCCTTCAAATCAATGAGGTTAGGCACAACCAGCCTGCCACGAAACCTCAAGCAACCATCAGAAGAAACAGAAAATCTTCAAGTTCTTCAGCCCTGACCTTCAACTTCAACTCGTGGATGGAAGGATCAGTCCTTTGAGCTTCTCGAATACTAGAAACAATCTGTGGCTCCACTTGGAAAGAAGAAACCACGACACAATCCTCAGCCGGATAGAATCTCCAACCAGTAGTATTAAGATGCTCTTGATCCTTAGATATATACAACGAAGCAAGCATCTCACTAGCCTTCCTGCTCAAAGCATCGGCCACTACGTTCGATTTCCCAGGCTGATACTTGATCTCGCAATCAATGTCCTTTAGCAGCTCCATCCAACGACGCTGTCTCATATTCAAGTCAGGCTGTGAAAACAGATACTGCAAACTTTTGTGGTCCGAGTACACCACAAATTGCTCACCATACAGGTAATGACGCCCGATCTTTAGCGCAAAAACCATCGCTGCTAGCTCCAAATCATGGATTGGATAACGAGTCTCATGCGGTTTCAACTTCCGCGAGGCATACGCAATGACTCGACCATTCTGCATCAAAACACAGTCCAAACCATTGAGCAAAGCGTCAGAACAAACAACGAAACCACCTGATCTGGAGGGCAGAGCCAACACAGGTGCAGTAGTCAGCTTCTGTTTGAGCAATTGAAATGCATTCTCGCATTGCTCAGTCCACACAAACCTCTTGTCCTTCTGAATCAATTGAGTCATCGGCTTTGCTATGCTAGAAAATCCTTCAATGAAACGACGTTAATAGCCAGCCAGACCCAAGAAACTGTGAATCTCTGAAACATTCCTGGGATGCTCCCAGTTCAAAACAGCATCAACCTTACTAGGATCCACAGAAATCGCTTCGGCTGAAATAACATGACCCAGAAACACGAAGCGATCCAGCCAAAACTCGCACTTGGAGAATTTAGCATACAGCTGCAGGTCTCTCAACGTCTGAAGGACAATTCTCAGATGCTCCTTATGTTCCAAAGGAGTCTTAGAATATACCAAGATGTCGTCGATAAACACTATCACGAACTGATCTATGAACTCTCTGAAGACCCGGTTCATCAGATCCATAAAGATTGCAGGCGCGTTGGTCAACCAAAACGGCATAACCAAGAACTCCAAGTGTCCGTACCTCGTACAAAAATCAGTATTTGCGACATCTTGATCTCTTACCCTCAGCTGATGGTACCCTGAACGCAAGTCAATCTTCGAATACACGCAGAACCTTGCAGCTGATCAAACAGATCATCGATCCTGGGTAAAGGGTACTTGTTCTTAACAGTCGCTTTGTTCAACTGGCGGAAATCAATGCACATCCGCATTGAGCCATCCTTCTTCTTCACAAACAAAATGGGCGCTCCCCACGGCGACATGCTAGGTCTGATGAAACCTTTCTCCAGCAAATCGTCTAACTGCACCTTGAGTTCTCTCAACTCCACAGGCGCCAAACGATATGGGGCACGAGAAATCGGAGCTGTGCCAGGCACCAGATCTATGCTGAAGTCAATCTCCCTCCTCAGAGGAAAACCAGGAATCTCCTACGAAAACACATCGGGAAAATGTCGAACCACGGGAACGGCACTGAGCTGCACACGAGAAGAAGAAGACGCATCCAAAGCGTAGATCATGAAACCAGAATTCCCTAAGGACAACAAATTGAACATATCCATCGTTGAAACTAACGGGATCTTCGATATAGAATCCTGGCCGTAGAAGTCCAACTTCTCGCCAGACAAAGGCCTAAAACGAACAATCCCATGGAAGCAATCCACGGAGGCCCTATAGTTGGACCACACGTCCATCCCAACAATGCAGTCGAAATCCCAAAACATCATAGGGATCAAATTCGCCACCAACACATGCTCTCCAAATCTCAAAACGCCATCTAACAAAACCTCCTGGGAGAACAGGCTCACGCCGCCCGGGGTAGAAACAGACACGACATCGCACAAAGAAATGGTATGAAAACCATGCTCGATAACAAAAGAATCAGAGATAAAAGAATGTGATGCACCGGTGTCAAACAACAAACGCGCAGGAAAATCAAAAACAAGACATGTACCTCCAATCACCTTGCTCGGTGTCTCCTCTGCCTGCTCCCTAGTAATGGCGTTGGCCTGAGCATGCTGAGGTCCAGAATAGAACGTCTGAGACGACTGTCCGAATCACGATGGACCAGGCTGCTGGAAAGGCCTGAACTGAGTCTCACCAGTGTCAAACAACAAACGCGCAGGAAAATCAAAAACAAGACATGTACCTCCAATCACCTTGCTCGGTGTCTCCTCTGCCTGCTCCCTAGTAATGGCGTTGGCCTGAGCATGCTGAGGTCCAGAATAGAACGTCTGAGACGACTGTCCGAATCACGATGGACCAGGCTGCTGGAAAGGCCTGAACTGAGTCTCACCAATACTGGGCTACTGAAACTGAGGGGAACGACCCCTAGAATGTTCTCCACGACCCTGAGACGGGGCTGCGGCTAGCTGCGATCCAACTGACGGACACACCCTAGCAAAATGCCCATACTGACCGCAAATATAGCAGGAGCCCTGCACACCGACACACTGGGTATAAGGATGCTTGCCACCACAATAGCCAAAGAACTCAACCCAAGAACCACTGCTACTCGAGCTACCTGAACCAGAAGAGCCCGAACCAGACTTCTTCTTGAACTGTTGACCGTGGGGTTGAAACCTCTGATGTCCAAAATTCTGCGCCACCTGCGGCTGCTGCTGCTGCTGCTGGGGCTCATGGGCTGACTGGGAAGACTGCGAAGATTGTGCTCCCTGACCAGCAGGACGACCTCCCTGCGCCACCTGCTGCCTACGAGCATGACGACTCCTCAAACCCTCCTCAATATCGATAGCACTATCCACTGCTTCCGCATAAATCTTGGGTTTGCTTGTCAGCACCATCTGATACAGTTCCTCGTTTAAAACCCCTGTAAAAATCTGGTCCTCTTGGCCCTCTCCCGGCCAGAAACATGAGGGACGTATGCCAACAAATAAGAAAACTTCCTAGCATACTCCCGAACAGACATCGAGCCCTTCTCCAGATGATCAAACTCCCGCTCACGGGCGTTCACATAAGACTCAGGAACATACTCCTGCCTAAAAGTCTCGCAAAAGCTGTCCCAAGTAATCCCAACGCCGGACTCCAACAATGTACTTGAAGCACCTCACCACCAGCGTTCTACACCCTTTCTAAGCTGAAGGGTCATCAAACTCAAACGAAGCTCGTCGTCACACTGGAAACGATCGAAAAGACCAATGATGTTCCGGATCCACGAATCAGCATCCTCGCTCGACTCGTCGCCATTTAAAACCTGAGGATTCATCCTCTTAAACCTCGCTATCACAACGTCCATCCTCTCCACAGGGGTAGGCAAAACCTCAACCTCCTCCTCTTCATCATGGCTACTACGAGTACGACTAGGAGCACTACACCGATCCTCATTCTGTCCCTCCGACTCCTGAAACTGTCCCTACCTCTAGCTCTACGTCTAGACGGCATCTACAAAGGCACTCAACAGGATAAGGCAATAGAGAACAGATACAGCATAGATATCACAACAATATGCAGCACATAACATAAGTCAAGCACATGCAACACACGACACTGTGCCTAGACTCAAGTCTGATCAAAGAAATCGAGATTATCCCAACTTAAGCTCTGATACAAAAAATGTCAGGCATCGTGCTCACAACAGAGTAAAATCACATAAACACAAGCAGAAGCAACTAAAAAGCGGGTAAAATTTTTTCTTTTGGCCTGACGGTTTAAAACAATATAATTTAAAATACGACAATACTCAAAATAGATATCCCAGTTTAACAAAACCACCACAACAAACGGTACAGCATAAACATGTATCAAACACCTGGTAACAACCACAACCGAGTATCACAAGATACAAAAAAAGCACAGGGTATCCCCTGTCTAACTGTACTGATACATATATATATGCTATACGCTACTGGGATACTCTAACCACCACATGGGGCACCTCTAGCTGGGTCAGCACCACGACCAGCTGAATAACCTAGGAAACCTGAACAACAACAGGCAAACAAACCAAGCCCCAGAGGGACATGGGGTCAAACCCCAGTACGGGGAGCAACTATAAAACAGCAGTAAACAGCAAGAATAAAATGCAGATGCTATGCATGAGACCAAGGATAACAGCCGGAGGCTACAACCAAGGAAGGGAGCAAAAGAACTCAATGCATAGCTCAACGGAATCTGCAACAAATAGTGACCACGGGGTGTGTTCAAAGTGTGGTAATGAGCCACTCGCTTGACACCACACTCGAATAACAGATGCATCAAACAGCTCTACCTACCGTTGCCCAACCTATGAACTGTGGTAGGCAACCACTCGGTGCATAGGGGCTAACAAACCCAGCAGGGAGATGAGAGTGCGGTATCTCCGCTCGCCCTCGCATCCTGGTAAGAACAGAGCAACAACAACGAAACAATGGCTGCAAAAGCTGATATGAGATGATAATACGTGTATGCAACATGCTGGAATTACAAGCATATAACCATATGCAAAACAATAACCTCAACAGCACGCATACACAACATAACTCACGGCCATCTCACAAAACAGCAATCTCACAAGGCAACTACACACAGCAGCCACAACAAATCCAGCAACTACAATTTATCCAAGCCATACAGTCGCTGCATTTACAAGCTCAACCCGTACCTTCCAATTCTGTGCAACGATTACCACAATACAGGCCCAAGAAATATTATTCCAACACCTACTAAACACATGCACAACAGATTTCAGGAAAGCTAACAGAAACTCACGGCCAACTATCAAAGCTCACGGCTGGGAGTCATACACTCAAACCAGCGACCAATCCCAACAATAAAACTTTACAGGAAGCTTAATTCAAGGCTAGGAACAAGATTTCAAAGCTAAATCGAAAGGCTACCTGCACCCACAAAACGCACAAACAAAACAGCAGCTTCGTGCTTTTGCTCCAGCAAACGACAGCCTCCAAAAGTGGTATGGAATGAAAGAGCTTGTCGAGGGGAGTCCAATGCTACCTCGGACGTCCAAAATGATGACCGGAAACGACGGGAATACGCCGGAAAAACTCACGGTGAACAGTACCCAAGGGTTTGAACGAAGAAAAGAAATCGGGGAAATATTTCTATAAGTATGGGATCTGGTTTAACGAAAAAAATGACCACACCTAGTATACAATCATGAAATCTCATTAAAACATTCACCGACACAATCAACCGACGCTAAAGATGTTCCCAAATCAACAGCTGGATAAACCAACAGCTGGTCACTAACCCAACGACTGAATATGCGCTACAACAGATTCCTACTGCTGGACAGCAAAAACTGCCAACATCTGAACAACCCAACGGTTGATCAAAAACCGCGTCAAATCTTGCGACAACTGATGCCTAACGAAAAATAAACAGATGGTTAAAGAGCTCTACCCCAAAACGACGTCGCTCCAAAACCACGGAGAAGTCTAAAAACCAAAAGCGTTAAAAGCTGGAGAAATCTGGAACTAACGCTACTAAGATCTGAATAACAGCAAACGCGCTAATCGATAAAACGACGTCGCACAGAACCACGGATGAAATCTGATTGCTAACGCTAAACACAAATCGCAAGCCACAGATCTCTCCCGCAAGAGTTCACCAAAACGGCGCCGTAGCAACTTATCTAAACGACATCGTATTGTGCTCAACACAAAACACGCGGGGCAGATCTCTACGTCGCACAGAACCACGGATGAAATCTGATTGCTAACGCTAAACACAAAATCGCAAGCCACAGATCTCTCCCGCAAGAGTTCACCAAAACGGCGCCGTAGCAACTTATCTAAACGACATCGTATTGTGCTCAACACAAAACACGCGGGGCAGATCTCTATTTACAAGAGCAACATATCTCACCTAACTATGCTACATCCAGACCTCACGAAACGACGGCGTATAGATCTCCTGCAATACTAAATACACGCTGCTACCAGATTTCACCGAACCGATCAGCTTTCACCACAAAATCAGATTTCTCTTCCAAAAACTCAAAATTACGAAAACTTCCAGAATTGTTCTAAATGTGAAATATGACCCGAAAATACAAACGAAACCTTCTAAATGAAATCCGAACATCCAAAATTCTTACAATTCGATTAATTCCAACCAAATTAATCTTTATAAATTTCAGGTCTCACATGTGGGATTTCGATTGTATCGTTGGGATGGACGTGTTGTCCAACTATAGGGCCTCCGTGGATTGTTTCCATGGGATTGTTCGTTTCAGGCCTTTGTCTGGCAAGAATTTGGACTTCTACGGCCAGGATTCTTGATCGAAGATCCCGTTAGTCTCAGCGATGGAGATGTTCTGTTTGTTGTCCTTAGGGAATGCTGGTTTCATGATCTACGCTTTGGATGCGTCTTCTTCTTCTCGTGTGCATCTTAGAGACGTTCCCGTGGCGGGAAATTTTCCCGATGTGTTCCCGGAGGAGATTCCTGGTTTTCCTCCGAGGAGGGAGATTGACTTCAGCATAGAACTGGTGCCTGACATAGCTATGATTTCTCGTGCCTCGTATCGTCTGGCTCCTGTGGAGTTGAGAGAACTCAAGGTGCAGTTGGAAGATTTGCTGGAGAAAGGTTTTATTCGACCTATCATGTCGCCGGGGGGAGCGCCCATTTTGTTTGTGAAGAAGAAGGATGGCTCAATGTGGATGTGCATTGATTTCCGCTAGTTGAATAAAGCGACTATTAAGAACAAATACCCTTTACCCAGAATCGATGATCTGTTTGATCAGCTTCAAGGTTCTGCGGTGTTTCGAAGATTGATCTCCGATCAGGGTACCATCAGCTGAGATTAAGAGATCATGATGTCGCTGATCAGCTTCAAGGTTCTGCGGTGTTTCGAAGATTGATCTCCGATCAGGGTACCATCAGCTGAGATTAAGAGATCATGATGTCGCAAAGACTGCTTTTCTTACAAGGTACGGATACTTTGAGTTCTTGGTTATGCCGTTTTGGTTGACCAATGCGCCTGCAGTCTTTATGGATCTGATGAACCGGGTCTTCAGAGAGTACAGAGATCAGTTCGTGATAGTGTTCATCGACGACATCTTGGTATATTCTAAGACTCCTTTGGAACATAAGGAGCATCTGAGAATTGTCCTTCAGACTTTTAGAGACCAGCAGCTGTATGCTAAATTCTCCAAGTGCGAGTTTTGGCTGGATCGCGTCGTGTTTCTGGGTCATGTTATTTCAGCCGAAGGGATTTCTGTGGATCCTAGTAAGGTTGATGCTGTTTTGAACTGGGAGCATCCCAGGAATGTTTCAGAGATTCGCAGTTTCTTGGGTCTGGCTGGCTATTACCGTCGTTTAATTGAAGGATTTTCTAGCATAGCAAAGCCTATGAATCAATTGACTCAGAAGGACAAGAGGTTTGTGTGGACTGAGCAATGCGAGAATGCATTTCAATTGCTCAAAGAGAAGCTGACTACTGCACCTGTGTTGGCTCTGCCGTCCGGATCAGGAGGTTTCATTGTTTGTTCTGACGCTTCGCTCAATGGATTGGGTTGTGTTTTGATGCAGAATGGTCGAGTCATTGCGTATGCCTCGCGGCAGTTGAAACCGCATGAGACTCGTTATCCAATCCATGATTTGGAGCTAGCAGCGATGGTTTTTGCGCTAAAGATCTGGCGTCATTACCTGTATGGCGAGCAATTTGT
This sequence comes from Dorcoceras hygrometricum, assembly GCA_001598015.1. Taxonomy (NCBI): domain Eukaryota; kingdom Viridiplantae; phylum Streptophyta; class Magnoliopsida; order Lamiales; family Gesneriaceae; genus Dorcoceras; species Dorcoceras hygrometricum. The sequence goes on along the minus strand of KV000911.1, from coordinate 163,125 downwards.
GGTGTACTCGGACCACAAAAGTTTGCAGTATCTGTTTTTGCAGCCTGACTTGAATAGGAGACAGCGTCGTTGGATGGAGCTGCTAAAGGACATTTATTGCGAGATCAAGTATCAGCCTGGGAAATCAAACGTAGTGGCTGATGCTTTGAGCAGGAAGGATAGTGAGATGCTTGCTTCGTTGTATATCTCTAAGGATCAGGAGCATCTTAATACTACTGGTTGGAGATTCTATCCGGCTGAGGATTGTGTCGTGGTTTCTTCTTTCCAAGTGGAGCCACAGATTGTTTCTAGTATTCGAGCAGCTCAAAGGACTGATCCTTCCATCCACGAGTTGAAGTTGAAGGTCAGGGCTGGAGAACTTGAAGATTTTTCTATTTCTTCTGATGGTTGCTTGAGGTTTTGTGGCAGGCTGGTTGTGCCTAACCTCATTGATTTGAAGGAGGAGATCCTTCGGAAAGCGCACACAGCAGACATAGTGTTCATCCTGGTGCACGGAAGATGTACCATGCGTTGAAGCCGCACTTCTGGTGGGCTGGCCTGAAGTGCGATGTTGCTGGTTTTGTTGCTCGTTGTTTGAACTGTCAGATGGTAAAGGCCAAGATGATAAGACCTGGTGGTCTGTTGCAGAGTTTGGAAGTGCCCCAATGGAATTGGGAGCACATAGCTATGGATTTTGTGACGCATCTGCCTCGTACCAGCAGAGGATGCGATGCTATTTGGGTGGTTATCAACCGATTGTCGAAGTGTGCACATTTTATTCCCTACAGTATGACCTTTTCTTTGAAAAAATGGCGAAATTGTATGTGGATTTAGTGGTTATATTGCACGGTGTGCCTGTTTCGATCGTTTCAGACCGAGATCCAAGGTTTACTTCCAGGTTTTGGAAGAGTTTGCAAGCAGATCTAGGTACCATATTGGCTATGAGTACCGTGTATCATCCCCAAACAGATGGACAATCTGAGCGAACTATCCAGAAGTTGGAGGATATGTTACGAGCTGTGGTTATGGATTTTGGAGGTAGCTGGCAAGACGCGTTGTCTTTGGTGGAATTTTCCTACAATAACAGCTATCAGGTGACGATTGGCATGACGCCGTTTGAGGCTTTGTACGGCAGGAAGTGCAGATCGCTAGTTTGTTGGGAAGAAGTGGGGGAGAAGCAGCTATCTGCCCCAGACTTTGTGCAGCAAATGAAGGATCACGTTGATCTAATTCGACAGCGGATGAAAGCTGCCAAGGATCACCAAGCCAGTTATGCGAATAAGAGGCGTCGACCTCTAGAGTTTCAGGTTGGTGATAAGGTATTCCTTAAAGTTTCTCCGTTTCGCAGTGTTATGCGCTTTGGACACAAGGGAAAGTTAGCCCCTCGTTACGTCGTACCGTATGAGATCGTCGAGAGGATTGGCCCGTTAGCGTATCGACTGTTGTTGCCTCCGGAATTATCTTCTCTGCATGATGTCTTCCATGTTTCCATGTTGAGGAAGTATGAGCCAGATCCGTCTCATGTGATTAGAACTGACGATGTCGAGCTAGATCAGACGTTGAGATATCTGGAATATCCCTTGCAGTTCCTTGATAGAAAAGAGAAACAATTGAGGAACAAAACCATTCCGTTGGTGATGGTGCAATTGAGCAAGAATGGCAGGGAAGAAGCTACTTGGGAGCTGGAAGAAAAGATGCAGCGCGAGTGGCCGCATCTGTTTGCGTGGCTGTTGTGCTAGATACCCAGTAGTTGTAGTTTTGGTTGTAAATCTTTCCTAGTTGTCGTTATTTGCTTGCTCAGTTATCTTGAACTCTTGGCCATGTGTTAGGAGAATTTCTATTTTGTTAACCTGTTGTTGAGTTATATTTTTAGAATTGTTGTCTGATTTCGAGGACTAAATACTTTTTACTGGGGGAGAAATGTGAGACCTGAAAATGTGTTAAATATTAATTGTTGGATTAATCGGTTTTTAAGGAATTCTGGTGGTTCAGATTTCAATTTGAAGATTTCGTTTGTATTTTCGGGTCAGATTTCACATATAGAGAAATTCTAGAAGTTTTCGTATTTTTGAGTTTTTGGGAAGAAATCAGATTTTGTGAGAAATATGAATTGTTGGTGAGATCTGTCGGATTTCTTGAGAAATCTGGTCGCAGCGCGTAATTGGTAGCGCAAGATCAATACGCCGTCGTTTCGTGAGGTCTGGATGTCACGTAGTTATGTGATATCTGTTGCGCTTGTATATAGAGATCTGCCCCGCGTGTTTTGTGTTGAGCGCAATACGATGTCGTTTAGATAAGTTGCTACGATGCCGTTTTGGTGAACGCTTGCGGGAGAGATCTGTAGCCTGAAATTTGTGTTTAGCGTTAGCAATCAGATTTCTCCCGTGGGGCTGTGCGACGTCGTTTTAGCGATTAGCGCGTTTGCTATTGTTCAGATCATAGTAGCGTTAGTTCCAGATTTCTCCAGCTTTTAACGCTTTTGGTTATCAGACTTCTCCGTGGTTTTGAGCGACGTCGTTTTGGCTTAGAGATTTTAACCAGCTGTTGATTTTTTCGTTAGGCATCAGCTGTCGCAAGACTTCACGTGGTGTTTGATCAGTCGTTGGGTTGTTCAGCTGTTGGTAGTTTTGGTGTCCAGCAGTAGGAATCTGTTGTAGCGCATATTCATCCGTTGGGTTAGTGACCAGCTGTTGGTTTATCCAGCTGCTGATTTGGGAACATCTTTAGCGTCAGCTGATTGTGTCAGTGAATGTTTTAAACAGATTTCTCGTGTGTATTTATATTAGAAGGTGTGGCCTTCATTTTCATTAACCAGATCCCATACTTAGAGAAATATTTTCCCCCGATTGTTGTTCTTCGCTTCGAACCCTTGAAAACTGTTCACCGTGAGTTTCTCCGATTAATTACCGTCGTTTCTGGCAATCATTTTAGACGTTCGAGGTAGCGTTGGACTCCTTTCGAGAAGCTCTTTCATCCTATACCCCTTTGTGGAGGCTGTAGTTGGCTAGAGCGAGATCACGAAGTTGCTGTCTCCGGCCGTGTGTTTATGCGTACAGGTAGAACTTCGATTTGCTGTTGAGATCTTAGCCTTAGCCTTTATTTAAGCTTCCTGTTGAATTATTAGGATGATTGATCGCTGGTTGTAGTGTATAACTCCCAGCCGTAAGTTATTGTTATGGCCGTGACCTTCTGTGTAGTCTGAGATCTGTGCGCCGTGTGTTTTAGCAGGTTTTCAACCAGATCTCTCAGGCTCCTTGTTGTGGTAATCGTTGCACAGAATTAAGGTACGGGTTGAGCTTGTAAATGCAGCGGGTGTATGGCTTGGATAAATTGTAGTTGCTGGATTTTTTGTGGCTGCTATGTGTAGTTGCTTTGTGAGATTGCTGTTTTGTGATATGGCCGTGATTTCTGTTGTGTATGCGTGCTGTTGAGGTTATTGTTTTCCGTATGGTTATATGGTTGTTATTCCAGCATGTTTCATACACGTATTATCATCTCATTTCAGCTTTTGCAACCATTGTTTCGTTGTTGTTGCTCTGTTGTTACCAGGATGCGAGGGCGAGCGGTGATACTGCACTCTCATCTCCCTGTTGGGTTTGTTAGCCCCTATGCGCCGAGTGGTTAAATACCACAGTTCATAGGTTGGGCAACGGCAGGTCGAGTTGTTTGATGCATCTGGTATTCGTGTGTGGTGTCAAGGCGAGTGGCTCATTACCATACTTTGAACACACCCAGTGGCCACTGTTTGTTGCAGATTCCGTTGCACTGTGCATTGAGTTCTTTGGCTCCCTTCCTTGGTTGTAGCCCCCGGCTGTTATCCCTGGTCTCATGCATAGCATCTGCATTTTATTCTTGCTGTTTACTGCTGTTTTATAGTTGCTCTCCGTACTGGGGTTTGACCCCATGTCCCTCTGGGGCTTGGTTGTTTTCCTTGCCTATTGTTTTGTTCAGGTTTCCCAGGTTATTCATCTGGTCGTGGTGCTGACCCATCTAGAGGTGCCTCAGGTGGAGGTTGGAGTATCCCAGTTGCGTATAGCATATATATATGTATCAGTACAGTTAGTCAGGGGAAGCCTTGTGCTCATGTTGTATTTTGTTGTAGCTTGTGGTTGTTACCAGGTGTTTGATACATGTTTATGCTGTACCGTTTGTTGTGGTGGTTTTGTTAAACTGGGATATCTATTTTGAGTATTGCCGTATTTTAAATTATATTGTTTTAAACCGTCAGGCCAAAAGAAAAAATATTTTACCCGCTTTTTAGTAGCTTCCGCTTGTGTTTGTGTGACTTTACTCTGTTGTGAGCACGAGGCCTGACAGTCGAAGGACCTGAAGATCGCGGATCGATGATTTCCACCGGTTGATTGGCTGTGCGTGGTGTTTGAGGCTCAATTGAGATTTGATTTCCAGCTGAGTTGTTGGCCATGATGACCGATATTCTTTGATACCATCATGCATCTCATAACTTGAAATATTGCATTTTTATGAATTGCTGTTTTATGAGTGCTCTTCGTACTGAGGTTTGACCTCGTTTATTTTCCATGTTTCAGGCTGCTTTGGTCTGTATTGGCCTTTGCAGGAGTTTCCGGTAATCCAGCTGGACAGACTGGAGAGTCTGCTGGTAGATCCCCGTTTTGAGTCCCAGTTATAGTTTATGTATTGATATTGAGCCAGGGGTTGTCCTGTGCCTATTTTCTTTGGGGATCTGTAGTTGATTGAATTCTTGTTGTTTACCTGTTGTGTTGTTGAGTTTTGAATAAAACTCCTTAATTTGATTATGATGTATTTTGAGATGATATTTTGGATCCGGTGCAAAACAAAATTTTTTAGCCCAAAGTCTTTATGCTTCCGCATATTTGAGTATTACTATATGTATTAGCGCACCGAGCCTGACATAACCAGATCATTGATCGATATTTGAAAATACAGCAGCTCCTTGGAGTTGATCAAATAAATAAGGATGTTTATTCTTAACAGTTAACTTGTTCAAATTCCTGTAACCAATACACAAACGCATACTCCCGTCCTTATTCTTAAAAAATAAAACTGGAGCTCTCCAAGGTGATGTACTGGGTCGGATGAAACCTTTATCCAATAAATCTTGGATCAATCTTTAAATTCTTTCATCTCCTTTGGCGCAAGTCTATAAGGCGGCTTAGAAACTGTAGCAGCTTCGGATACTAAAATCAATAATGAATTCTAACTTCCGATCGCAAACCGGATATGTCTTCTAGAAATACGTCAGGAAATTCATTCACTACTTCAACGTCTTCCAGTTCAATTTTCTTATCTTCCACTACTGATATAGCACTAACTAGAAATCCTTGATATCCCTGATTTAAATATTTCTGGGCTTTCAGATCCGATATCATCTTAGGAGTTCTATCGAGTCTACCAGCTTCGAACAAGAATGAGCTCTCGCTGGATGGTCTTACCTAAACAGTTCTTTGCTTAAAATCTATAATTGTTCCATACTTAGTCAACCAATCCATTCCCAATATTAAATCGAACTCTATCATAGACAACTATAAAATCTGCATAAACGGTATTCCCTTGCAGCTCAAGTTCTACGTTGCAAAAAATATTATTGGTAATTAAACTATCTCCTGAGGGAATATTAACAATATATCCTACCTCTAATACTTCTGGTTGAAATGGTAAATTCTTAGCAAAATTTACTGATATGAAAGAATGTGTTACACCAGAATCTAACAAAGCTAAAGTAGGCATACTGGCAACAACAATTTTACCTGTAACAACTGTCGAATCTGGTTGAGCCTGTTCTGATGTCATCACATATGCTCTACTAGTGATGAGCTGTTTGTTTATAGGACAGTTCTTAGCTATGTGACCTGGCTTTCCACATTTATAACACCCATCTTTTCCAAAACGCACTGGCCAATGATTCCTCTTACAGGTTGGACATAGTGGCTTGTTCCCAACCTTAGGAACTGAGGTGATATGTTGAGCTACTATGGATCCTTTTCCTTGAGACCCTTGCTAATTGTTGTTTGGCTTCTTAAACTGTCTGCCGTCTTTATTCTGGAAGGCTTGACGTTTCAATTGTCGATTCTCCTCAATCACCTTCCAATCCTGTTCAGCACGTAGTGCTTTATTCACAGCTATTCTATAGTCAATTGGTTCTGAAAGCCTAACATCATGCCTTATCATCGGCTTCGACCCATTTATAAAATGTCGAAACTTCACTTCTGCATTTGTCCCTATTAGAGGAACAAAGTATCATCCTCTCTCAAATCTGCGGATATAATCCTGCATTGTCATACCTTCTTGCCTAAGAGTTAAAAACTCATTCCGTAGCTCCTCCCTCACATCCACTGTGAAGTACTGATCGTAAAATACCGGCTTAAATTCTTCCCAGGTGAGCATTGCCAAATCTACTGTCAATTTGGCCCCTTCCCACCAGATCATTGCATCTCCTCTCAGCATATAAATTGCACACCGAGATCTCTCCTGGTCAGTTAGCTATAAATAATCAAATATAACTTCTAACGATTTGATCCAGCTTTATGCTATCAGCGGATCTGTTGAACCAGAAAATTCTTGAGGTCGTTGTCTTCTAAACCTCTCCTATGGATCTTCGCGGCCAACTATTCTTCCTATTGGCTGACCATTTCCTGGATTAGTTTGATCAACCAGACGTTCTAGTAATTGGGCCATGCTAGTTAGGATAGGGTTATTTCTATCAGTTTCACCTTCTCCTTCTATGGTACCTCTTCTTCTACCTATTCCTGCCATTATCTGTATGGGTAACCCAAAACCACCACAATACTAATATGAGAGATTACTATATGATAGATCATAAAATGAAACTCACAGAATGGTAGAAGCGGCTGACGATAACGGTCTCAGACTGGAAGAAGTGTTTATCTCAAGAACCATGCTCTGATACCAATTGTGACGACTGGAATTTTTCTTACTTAAATTAACAAGTTTTCGGTTTGATTTGAAGAATGATAAAATTTTGTACGCGGAAGCAAATAGAAATTCTACAAATTTTTGGAGTGAATTGCAAATGAACAGAAATCTGTTTGCATAGAAATAAAAGAAAAAGAAACTGTGACGCCCACGCCCATGGGTCAACAGATTTGGGTTGAATTGAAATAAGAAAGAGTTAAAATGGTTGAATGCGGAAAAGTGTAAGCTGTATTCCTTACAAAATTAAAACTGAAATACAAACACAAGTGACTCCAAATAACATTTAGGGGAAACAGATTTGGTTCAAGTTGCAAAAATTGCGCTATTACAACTACTGGAACTCTATATGAATTCACCATTGTTGTAATGAATATTAATACAGATTTGTCAAAAGATCAAAAACAACAATAACTATGACACGGAAGTGTCGGTCTTCGATAAACACCACACCACAGCTAGATCAGCTCCCGCCGCCCGTCTGCCTAGGGGCTCAACAAGTAAAACTGAGAGTAACAAAATCTCTTAGTGCATGCTGACACATTCATAGCTTAAAAAAAGTGGTTTAAAGGATGTCGGTTAAACATAAACTTCTTTCATAAACATCAGATTTGGGAAACAACCCAGATATCATCTATATTTTCTATGGCTTAGAAGCTCTCCTTAGGTCCGTCGTGTTTGATCAAGCTACATCTGAATTCAGTTACTATATGGCATGTTTCCCAATATGAAGGGGCAACTGATTCTTTCGACAGCTGCTCACCCTTCAAATATGACCGTCTGTTATTTATGTCATAAATCCTTTCAAACTGAGCATTTCTTCCTTTAAACAAACATTGGATCGAGATCAGATCAGCTTTCATCGGGGTTCACTTCTTTTTAAAACTCGTTTCTCTTTAAAATCTCACCGAGCATCAGTTTGGCTAATGGGAACATACCAATGGAGTGAAATCAGATTTGGCTAACAAAAACAGTACGCGGGTATAAAAAAGATCTTCGTCATAGAAAACAGATTTGACTATCGGGATGGTATCGCTAACGTTAAAACAGATGTGACTACGGGAACAGTGTCGTTAGCGTGAAACAGACTTGTCTATAGAAATGGTATCGCTAGAGTTGAAGCAGATTTCGATATAGAACAATAGTTCTAGCATGAAATAGATTTGGCATCAGGGTCGGTATCGCTAGCGGGAAAATAGATTTGACTGTAGAAAACAGTGTTTACCTACGAAATAGACTTCAGATGTGGGAAACATATTTGAAATGGGAAAATCAAATTTGACTATATAAGAGAAACAGGTCGCTAGCGTAGAAAAACAACAGATTCGGCTATGGAACTAGTTCTACAGCATCACGAACGACATCCACAGATACCAACTCTTCCTATCTAACCGGGACAAAATCCCGATTTGACCAGCATCACCGATTACTCGAAGTCAAGTCCAGACGCCGCCATTCACCAGAAAGAAGAACTTCATAATCATACATAAATCTCAAATCTGTGCTGCTCGGTGTTTTAAAACCACAATATCTATACATAACATGCTGAAGAGTTTTAAAGCAGAAATCAACTCTGTGAACCAGATTGTTCCTTTTCGTAAACCAAAAAAGATCATAAACATGGCAATAACTTGGACGTAAAACAGGCAAACAATCACAGAACTGAGGAAAAATGATATATTCTTAAATGGTGTAGCAAAGAATAGTTTGTATCCTGCAAAAGATCTCCTCAAGCACCAATGACGAGCTCCTTAGAGAATTTTGAGAGAACAAAAGAAATTTCTTTGGCAAGTAAAATGAACTCAAACTTCACGTAGACAGTCATATAATGGAGCATGATTGGCATTAGGTGAAAACACTCGAGTAGGAATGGGATATCCTACCAACTATTTGTCCTTTTTGAAAGATTTGCTAAAAGCTCCCTACCACTGTTTAAATTTGGGAATTTTCCAAAAGATTTTAAAAAGAGATAAATTTCTCAATACAAAGCATTTTTATTTTCGAAATCTGAAATCTGCTCGAGTTTGTGCTTGGGGAGAAATATGTCCGGAACCTATTCTCCGTGTTTCAAATATGGATGAAAATAAATCAGCTTTAAATAAATAAAATGAACAAAAGCTGAAATCTTAATTTTGAAACATCAAAATGGCCTTAGAAAGTAAAAGGGTTAAGATTGTGGTCCTATGGATTTTGGTGCGTTACAACTCTACCCTCCTTATTGAAATTTTGTCCTCGAAATTTACTTACCAAACAGCTCTGGGTAACGACTATGCATATCAGCTTCGGTCTCCCACGTAGCTTCTCGTTCTGTTTGGTTAGACCATTGCACCTTAACCATAGGAATACTACGGTTCCTCAACTTCCTAATCTCTTGAAAAAGAATCCTATCAGGTCTTTATTCGTAACTCAGATCTGGTGCTAAATAAATTGGCTCATAGCTCAGTACGTGTGATTGGTTGGGAATATATTTCCTCAAACCTGACACATGAAACACACTATGCACCGAGAACAGATGCGGGGGCAATGCTAAACGATAATCTAACGTTCCTACTTTGTCCAAAATCTCATAAGGACCAATATATCTTGGAATCAGCTTTCTTTCTTTCCAAAATGCAGTACACCTTTCATAAGAGCTACTCTCAAAAACACATGGTCACCAACTTCAAAACTCAGCTCTCGACACTTATTATCAGCATAACTTTTCTGTCTGCTCTCAGCTGCTCTCATCCGTTCTGTAATCTTCCTAACAACTTCAGCAGTTTGCTTTACCACATCTGGTCCTAAACCAGCTCGCTCACCTACCTCATCCCAGTGAAGAGGCGTTCTACATTTGAGACCATATAGAGCTTCATATGGGGACATCTTAATCGAAGCTTGGAAACTGTTATTATACTTAAATTCCACCAACGGTAGCTTTAGATCCCAATTCTCTGAGAAATATACAATACAAGACCTGAGTAGATCTTCTAAAATATGAATCACCCTTTAAGATTGACCATCGGTCTGGGGGTGAAAGGTTGTGCTAAAGGTCAACTTAGTAGCCAAAGCTCTATTTAAACTCCTCCAGAAAGCTGACGTAAAACTTCGGATCTCTATCAGATACAATCGAAACTAGAACACCATGCAACCTCACTATCTCCTTCACATACAGCTCTAACCATCTCCTCTGCCTCATATTGAGTTCCTTTTGGGTGAAAAAGTACTTAAGGCTCTTATTATCTGTGAATATTTCACACTTATCCCCATAAAGGTAGTGTCTCCAGATCTTCAAGGCAAAGACTACAGTTGCCAGCTCTAAGTCATGCGTGGGATAATTCTTCTCATGATCCTTAAGTTGTCTGGAGGCATAGGAAATTACTCTACGATCTTGCATCAGTACAACACCTAAGCCCAAGTTGGACGCATCTGTATAAATGACGAACTTTCCTTGATCAGATGGCATGGCTAGCACAGGAGCTTCTATCAAAGCTTGTTTCAACTTGTCAAAGATGAGTTGGCAATCTGGGGTCAAATCATATTTAACCTTCTTTCTTGTTAGCGAGGTTAAGAGAACAACTATCTTCGAAAATCCTTTAATAAATGCCTATAGTATCCCGCTAAACCCAAGAAACTTATTACTTCTGAAACAGATTTGGAAACTGGCCACTCACGTACAGCTTCTACCTTGGCTAGGTCAACCTCCAATCCATCCTTAGATATAATATATCCTAAAATGCAACTTTCTCCAGGCAAAAATCACACTTACTGAACTTGACAAAGAACTGTTTATTCTTCAAAACTTGAAGCACCATCCTAAGATGGTCTGCATGCTCAGATCTGGTCTTGGAGTACACTAATATATCGTCTATGAAAACAACCACAAACTTAACCAAAAACGGTTGGAAAACTCTATTTATCAAATCCATAAAAGTTGAGGGTGCATTGGTAAGTCCAAAAGGAATTACTAAGAATTCATAATGGCCATAGTGTGTTCTAAAGGCCGTATTATATATATCAGCTGACCTAATGGTAACCAGATCTCAAATAGATCTTAGAAAAGACTATCGATCCCTTCAGCTGGTCAAATAGATCCTCAATCCTAGGAAGGGGATATTTATTCTTAATGGTTAGCTTATTTAGCTCTCGGTAATCTATACACAACCTCAGACTCCCATATTTCTTCTTAACAAACAACACAGGGGCTCCCCACGGTGACGTGCTCGGTGTAATGAAGCCCTTATCCAATACATCTTGTATCTGTTCCTTTAATTCTCTCATCTCATATGGAGCAATGCGATAGGGTGGTATGGATACAGGTTCTGCTCCTGACACTAAATCGATAGTGAATTCCAGCTCTGGGTCTGGTGGTAGTCCATGTATATCTTTTGGGAAAACTTTGGGAAACTCATTCATACATCCACATCTGAAAGTTGGGGCTTACTAATCGTAGCTAAGGATGATAGGCTTGCCAAAAATCCTACCCCACCTTTCCTTAAACAGCTTTGAGCCTTAAGAGCTGATATAATGCATGGAATCCTCCAAATCTAGTTGGCTTCAAACGTGAACGGGTCTCCTCTGGGTGGGTTGACCACTACTATTCTGAACTTAAAATCAATCACTAATACATACTTGGTTAACCAGTCCATTCCCAAATTTATATCGAACTCATGCATAGGTAGCACTATCAAATCTGCGGTAATCAAACGCCATTGGTGCCTAAGTTCTAAATATCGAAACAGATCATGGGACACTAACTCTTCTCCTTAGGGTACCGTTACTCAAAAGCCTATAGTTACTTGGTCAGGTCTGATGGGTAACTTCTTAGCAAACTTGGCTGCTATAAAAGAATGGGTAGCACCTGAATCTATCAATGCTATGGAGGGCATACCAGCAATCAAGACCTAACCCGTAACCACCGTCGAATCTGGGTTGTCTTGCTCAGCTATCATCACAAAAGCTCTACTAGTCACCAGCCGCTTTGACTTTGGGCAATTCTTAATAACATGCCCTGGCAAACCACATTTGTATCATACGTTCTCACCAAGTCTGCACGGACAAGAGTGATTCTTCTGGAACTTGGGACACACTGGCCTATTGTTGGTAGCAGGAACTGCACTAATGGGTTGGATTGGTAGGGGTTTTTGCTCTTGGGGTCTCTGCTGGTTCTTGTTCTGTTTATTAAACGGCCTCTGCTCTTTCTGCTGGAAGGCCTGTCTCTTCTGTTGCCTCTCCTCCTCCACATCTTCCAATCTCTCTCAACACGCAGGGCTGTATCCACTGATTCTCTGTAAGTTTTTGGCGCAGAAAGCCTAACATTCAGATTGAATGTAGGCTTCAATCCCTCCACAAAGTGGCTCAACTTCTCCTCGGGATCTTTCCAATAAGAGGCACAAAATAGCATTTTTTCTCCAACATCCGCACATACTCCTGTAAGGTCATACTTCCTTGTTCCAGAGTTCGAAACTCTCTCTTCAATTCAGACCTTTGTCTGCTGTGAAGTATTGATCGAAGAACACCCGCTTGAAATCTCCCCATGTAAGATTTGCTAAATCCATAGATAACTTGGCTCCTTCCCACCAGATCATAGCATCATCCCTCAACATATAGATAGCGCACCTAGGCCTATCCAAATCTGGCATCTGGAGATACTAAAAAATGACCTACATAGACTTGATACAGCTCTCAGCAGCAAGCGGATCTGTTGTACCACTAAACTCCTTCGGTTTCTGTCTTCTAAACTTCTCCTGTGGATCATCGTGGCTTGGTCCTCTACTGTTAGAAGATTGGCCATTACCTCTGCCGATTTTTTCTACCAACAACCTTAGAATTTGGGTAATGCTAGCATTACTGTCTGGGCTGGTTTCTTCTAAGGGAATACCTCTTCTACCTCTACCTCAGCCAGACATCTTAATCTATATCTCGTAATCCACCACAAATAAACATCAGAACATGCAAAATTTAAAAGACTGATGCTCTGTAACATAAAATAAAACTTACAGCTCTAGAGAAATGGTCGACGAAATATGTCCCAACTGGAAGTGTGTGTGTTTATCTCAGGACCATGCTCGGATACCAAGTTGTAACGCCCACGCCCATGGGGTCAACAGATTTGGGTTGAATTGAAATAAAGAAAGATATAAAGGGGCTGAATGCGGAAAAGTGTAAGCTGTATTCCTTAAAAAGTAAAACCGAAATACAAACACAAGTGACGCAAAATAACATTTAGGGCAAACAGATTTTGTTCAATTTGCAAAAACTGCGATATTACAACTACTGGAACTCTATAAGAACTCACCATTGTTGTAATGGATCTTAATACAGATTTTTCAAAAGATCAAAAACAACAATAACTATGACACGAAAACGCCGATCTTTGATGAACACCACACCACAGCTGGATCAGCTCCCGCCGCCCGTCGGCCCCAGGTTTGTCTCACCTGCACCATAAAAGCTAGTGAGCCTAGGGGCTCAGCAAGTAAAACTGAGAGTAACAAAATCGCTTAGTGCAGGCTGACACATTCGTAGATTAAAATAACGTGGTTTAAAGGAAGTCAGTTAAACATAAAGTTCTTTTGTAAACATCAGATTTGGGAAACAACCCAGATTTCATCTATATTTTCGATGGCTTAGAAGCTCTCCTTAGGTCCGTGGCGCTTGATCAAGCTTCATCTGAATTAAGTTACTCTATGGAATGTTGCCCAATATGAAGGGGCAACTGATTCTTTCAACAGCTGGTCACCCTTCCAATATGACCGTCTGTTATTTATGCCACAAATCCTTTGAAACTGAGCATTTCGTCCTTTAAACAAACATTGGATCGAGATTAGATCAGCTTTCATCGGGGTTCACTTATTTTTAAAACTCGTTTTTATTTAAAATCTCACCGAGCATCAGATTTGGCTACTGGGAACATACCAATGGAGTGAAATCAGATGTGTCTAACAAAAACAGTACTCGGGTACAATACAGATATTTGTCATAGAAAACAGATTTGACTATCGGGATGGTTTCGCTAACTTTGAAACAGATGTGACTATGGGAGCGGTGTCGTTAGAGTGAAACAAAATTTGCTATAGAAATGGTATCGCTAGCGTTGAAGTAGATTTAGCTATAGAATAGTAGCGCTAGCATGAAACAGATTTGGCTTCAGAGTCGGTATCGCTAGCGGGAAAACAGATTTGACTGTAGAAATCAGTGTTTAGGTACGAAACTGACTTCAGATGTTGGAAACATATTTGACATGGGAAAATCAAATTTGACTATATAAGAGAAACAGGTCGCTAGCGTAGAAAAACAACAAATTCAGCTATAGAACTAGTTCTGCAGCATCACGAACGACATTCACAGATACCAGCTCTGCCTATCTAACCGGAACAAAATCCTGATTTGACCAGCATCACCGATTACTCGGAGTCAAGTCCAGACGCCTCCATTCACCAGAAACAAGAACTTCATCATCATACATAAATCTCAAATCTGTTCTGCTCAGCATTTTAAAACCGCAATATCTATACATAACATGTTGAAGAGTTTTAAAGCAGAAATCAACTCTGTGAACCCGATTGTTCCTTTTCGTAAACCAAGAAAGATCATAAACATGGCAATAACTTGGACGTAAAACAGGTAAGCAATCACAGAACTGAGGGAAAATGATATATTCTTTAATGGTGTAGCAAAGAATCAACTTGTACTTGCCTTAAACTGGAAACACGCAGAACAGTCGGTATCCTGCAGAAGATCTCAATCACCAGCGACGAGCTCCTTAGAGAATTTTGAGAGAACAAAAGAAATTTCTTTTGCAAGTAAAATGAACTAAAACTTCATGTAGACAATCATATAAGGGAGCATGATTGGCAGTAGGTGAAAACACTCGAGTAGGCATGAGATATCCTACCAACTATTTGTCCTTTTTGAAAGATTTGCTAAAAGCTCCCTGCCACTGTTTAAATTTGGTAATTTGCCAAAAGATTTTAAAAAGAGATAAATTGCTCAATCCAAAGCATTTTTTTTTATAAATCTGAAATCTGCTCGAGTTTGTGCTTGGGGCGAAATATGTCCGGAACCTTCTGCTTAGTGTCTCGAATCTGGATGAAAAGAAATCAGCTTTAAATAAATAGAATGAACAAAAGGTGAAATCTGAATTTTGAAACATCAAAATGGCCCTTAAAAAATAAAAGGGTTAAGATTGTGGTCCTATGGATTTTTGGGGCGTTACAGAAACACATCTATTCACATAACTGCGCGGAAATTCATACAACGGTCAAAGTACAATTCTGTTCTGATTACATCAAAACAAGGAATCGGTAATCTGTTATGTTTCGAAAGCTTATAACCATATTTCTGTAAAAAAAAAAACAGAAGAGACTAAAAACTGAACGGAAGCTCTTGTTTACAATAAACAGAACTGAACACAGAAATGAAACTGATGTCAATGATAAACACCTCCAATCTGTTCCAGCTCACACCATCCAGATCCCTACTGCTCATCACCTGCAGTCAAGAAAACTAATGAGCCTAGAGGCTTAGCAAGTAAATCTGGAATAAAAAATTACAAGCAATGCAAGCATATCAATAACTTTATCTGTACTGTAGTTCAAATCTGAATAAACTATACTGAATACGATAATCTGGAAATCTGTAAACTGAGGAAGCTAAAAAAGCTGAACAATATAAACTGTTAATCTGGAAGATCTGAAAGCATAACTGCACATGATTGAAATCATTTACTTATCTTTAAAAGGAAAGATCTTAAGTATTTTCTCAGAGTCGTGATTAAAATCACCTGTGCTCTGTTATTATCATTTAAAAGAAATATGGATTAGACACCTGGACATAGGTCAAAGTCGTTTGATCAAACTGTCATATGCTATCAGGTCTATGGAATAAATCCCATATTTTCTTTGAAAGGGATTATAGTTTGCTAACCATAATCCTGCCCCTTTCAATTTGAAGGGGCACACTAGTTCGTCATCCAGGTCCCACCCTTCCTATGGAGACCATATGTTATTTATGTCGATATCTCTTGAACATTTTTTTTCTTTAAATCTGTCTGTACTGTCAGGCCTCTTGCACAACACAAAGATAAACCACGCAATCATAATAGAGGAAGCAAATAAAATAATGGCTAAAATTTTTCGCTTTGGCCTGACTTAGAAACATAAGTTAAAATACAATGATATTAAAAATATTGGTTTTACAACGATCGGAAACCAACTACAACCCATACATCACAACTAACACACAAGCATAGTGCGACTCCCAATTTTACAACAAAAGGATCCATGATGAGTCTCTCGCTCAACATAGATACAATACACTATAACATATATCTACTATATATAACTGGGACACTCTATCCGCCTCCCGGGGCACTACCAGCTGGATCAACTCCACGACCTGCTGAGGAACCATGATAACCTAAAATCACACATAGGCAAACAAGACAACCAGCCCCAGAGATAAATGGGTTTAAACCCCAGTACGGAGAGCAACTGAAAAACATCAATTAGATAGCAACAGATAATATGCAGATGCTATGCATGAGAACAAGACTACAACCGAAGGCAGAGAGCCAAAGGATCTCAAGAGTAGATCAACAACTGATACAGATCAATGAAAGATAGTGGCCACGGTGTCAGTCCTCGTGCTCGATCAGAGTAAAACCACTCAACAAAACAATAGCGAACCATTAAAATAGTGGCTAAAATTTTTCGCTTTTGGCCTGATTGATAAAAACGTAATTTAAAATACAACAATACTCAAAATATCCCAGTTAAAATTACACATTACAACAATACAGCATGTATCAGATACAAAACAACAACACTACCGCTGGATACAACAAAGCACAGGGCATTCCCCGGCTACCAGTACAGATACATATATACTATACTAACTGAAACACTCTAACCACCTCCTGGGGTACCTCCAGCTGGGTCAACTCCACGACCATCTGAGTAACCTGGGAAACCTGGACAACACACACAAGCAAACAAAGACCAGCCCCAGAGGGACATGGGGTCAAATCCCAGTACGGAGAGCAACTGAAAAAAAGCAGTTAAATTGCAACAGATACCTGATTGATAAAAACGTAATTTAAAATACAACAATACTCAAAATATCCCAGTTAAAATTACACATTACAACAATACAGCATGTATCAGATACAAAACAACAACACTACCGCTGGATACAACAAAGCACAGGGCATTCCCCGGCTACCAGTACAGATACATATATACTATACTAACTGAAACACTCTAACCACCTCCTGGGGTACCTCCAGCTGGGTCAACTCCACGACCATCTGAGTAACCTGGGAAACCTGGACAACACACACAAGCAAACAAAGACCAGCCCCAGAGGGACATGGGGTCAAATCCCAGTACGGAGAGCAACTGAAAAAAAGCAGTTAAATTGCAACAGATAAAATGCAAATGCTATGCATGAGAACAAGGATACAACCGAAGACAGGGAGCCAAAGGATCTCAGCGGCTGCTCAACAAACGATAACAGATCAACTGAACACTGGTGGCCACGGGGTGTGTGAACATATGGGAGCTACCCACTCATCTCAACACACTGTACCAGATGCAGAACACATCTCAACCTGCTGTGGCCCAACTCATGAGATGTGGGAGCTACCCACTCCGCTCATAGTGGCTAACAGATCCCAGCAGGGAGTTGAGGCATACGGGAGTTAAACCGCTCGTCTTCCAAACAAGCATCCTGGCACACACAGATAAAGATAACAAAGCACGGCTAACCAAGATCTGGGTTCAACATGGATAATTCATGCATTCAATGAAACATCTTGCAATATCAACACCACAGGAGCAAGAAAATGCACACAGAATCCAACACAGCAGCTCACATAAAAACCATGCCAATTAAACGCTGTAAAACAAGCTCACATCCGTACCTCAGTTCTGAGCTACAAATACCACAATGAAGTCCCGAGAAACACAGATCTGAGAACCTGCTAAGCAAAGCACAACTCTAACTCAGAGACGCAAAGCAAAGACACTACGAACTGGGAGCTGCGCACTCCACCAGTTCTGTCCTATCCATCTAGCTCAACAACCAGCTCTAAACAAAGCACAAGGGTAGAAACTAACACTTACCCAACGAGCTAGCTGATCGGCAGGAGTAATTCGACGCTTATGCTAACAGACTACAGAAGTGAGATGTCTTCACGAACCTCTCCAAGCTTGACGCAAGCTTCCAAAAGATGTACCAAACAAATTTCTTAGCAAGAGGAGTCCAGCGCTACCACTCTTACTTCAATCAGAGCTGCCTACCACCGGTAATCGGGGAAAAAGAGTTACGGTGAACAGTAGCTAGGGTATCGCGACAGAGTTTGCTCACGGGAAATATTCTAAGTGTCGGGAAAATAATACTGGACGAAGGGTCGAAGTCCTCTTAAATATAACTCAAAACAGGTGAACAGCAGCCATCGACAACCTCGGGGTTCACATCTGAAACCAGCTCAAACCTGAGTACCACTCCAGATCTGGACACTACGTCAAAGTAGACGTGGGACTTAACCAAACGACGTCGCACAGAAAACACGCTCCCAACTAATACACGTCATCCCTCTAACTCAAGTCTAAAACACTAAACGGCGTCGCACCCATAGCGCTAAGATCTGACGCACACTATCTAATCAAATATGAAATCCCTGAACCGTACCGGTCTACTCCGCAACATGAACCGGGACCAAGAACCGGATCTGTCCACGCACCACTAACAACGCGCTCATAATCAAATCTGGTTCTTGCCAAACGACAACGTTCCGCTACCCACACGATATACTCCACCTGTGCGCCCAGAATAACGCGTGACTACCAAATCCTGCTCTCACATCTGAAAGCAACCAACCATATCTGATCAACACTCACATCTGACCAGTTCCCGTGTAAATTTTCCAACTCTCCAGATCTGATTCAAGGACTTATACGGACACGATAACTTCACCAAGCATACCAGCCAAAGCTGGCTCATCCTAGATCTGGCCAAATCTGGTCTATGCTAAACCCGATTAATTTACTCAATTAATCCTTTAAACTTTCGGGTCTGACATCTCTCCCCCACTAAAATAGGATTTCATCCACGAACAACGACTCTAGATGAATAGTTCAAGATAACTGGAACAAACAACCACAAATAAAACTAGCTACTGAAACAACGCAATATCTATTCGAACAGATGTGGCCACTCGCGTTGCATTTTCTCTTCCAGCTCCCACGTAGCTTCTTCTCTACTATGTTTGGTCCACTGGACCATCACCAAGGGAATGGTCTTGTTCCTCAGCTGTTTCTCTTTTTTGTCCAAAATCTGCAAGGGATACTCCACATAGCTCAAAGTCCGATCAAGCTCTACCTCGTCAGTTCTCAACACATGCAAAGGGTATGGCTCATTAGTGGATCTGTGTAAACAGATCCAGATTAACTTTTGAATTACACAAAACCTGTTATTGTGTTACTAATGTTTCTAATTAGTGGACAGATATTAGCTATCGAAGAAAACTGTCATGAAGCAGAATCTGTCCAGTCGTGAGAAGAAAATATTTTATCAGCTGTGAGCTACAGTGATTCAGTCGCAAGCTACAGTGATTCAGCTGTGAGCTACAGTGATTCAGTCGCAAGCTACAGTGATTCAGCTGCGAGCTACAGTGATTCAGGCGCAAGCATTTGAGAGATAGCGTGTTTCGTTAAGGATTGTAAAACGACAGCGTTTGTTTAAGATGAAACGATGGCATCTTGGACTAACGGTAAAATTCAGCCGTTGGTGTTTGCGTATATTCACCCGCTGGTATTTCAGCAGATACACCTTTCCAGAAGAATCAACAGATAGCTACAGTTGTTCGATTAACCAGTCGATGGTACTTGTCGTTAGCAATAGCAAAACGATGTCATTTGAATAAGTAAAAACGACAGCGTTTGAACTAGCGCTAAAAATCAATCGATAGTTTATATTATCAGTCGACAATCTCAGTTTAACTACCAGTCGAGAGCTATAGTGAATTAAATACCAGACGTTGTGAAGTTACAACCAGACGCAGCGCATAGCTAAAGAAAAACCAGTTGCGAGGATTTGGAACCAGACGCAGCTAAAGAAATTTGGAACCAGACGCTGCACAGAAGGAATAAATAAGGCGTTGCAATTGCACAGGAAATTAACCAGACGCATCCAAGAGTAAAGCCAGACGTTGCACTGTAAAGGAAATACCAGACTTTGTGTTGAAGAATTTTGAACCAGACGCTGGTGTGCTAAGAAAAAGAAACCAGCAGTAGCTAACAGAAGATAGTTTCAGCAGTTGCAAAGAAAAGAAGTTAACAGAAGTTGAAGAAATCGTGAAGCAGCAGGCAGTAGGAACAAATGATCTCGATCGTTCAACATTGAGCAGAAGAAATATTTGCAAAGCAGTTGTTGGAAATATTCAAAATATCAACAGTGAAACAGCGATGTTATAAAGAAGTGAGCGAAGCAGTTTAAGTAGTTGAGCAGTTGGATGAATAGAAGAAGTCTGGCAGATGAGAGCTAGAAGAAGAAGATTGAATGAGGAGAAATCATCTGTTGAGAAAATAAAGAAACAGAAGAGAAGCTGTTGCGCTAAAGGAAAGATATACCAGCTGCTGGTATAGTTCAACTAATGAAGTTGCACCAGCTGCTGGAAAATAAAGGTAAAATCACAAGATGACAAAAATCCTGCAAAAGAAAAGGACACAAGGACAACTCACTGTCGGTACTTTAAGGAACACATTTCAACAGAAGAAAAATTGTGTCTAACGGGAAGAAATATATACCAGCTGCTGGTATAGTTCAACTAATGAAGTTGCACCAGCTGCTGGAAAAATAAAGGTAAAATCACAAGATGACAAAAATCCTGCAAAAGAAAAGGACACAAGGACAACTCACTGTCGGTACTTTAAGGAACACATTTCAACAGAAGAAAAATTGTGTCTAACGGGAAGAAATTCAAACAGCCATATAAAAATACAAGAAGTACTGTTGAAGAGTGGGGGATTTTGATAGAATAATTAGCACAGTACAAAATACAGAGGGAAGAAAATTGGAGACGAAGCAGTAAACCGCCATTAGAGAGGAGCGCATAACGAGTGTCTACTGCTGAGTCTCAATCAGCTATTGAAGAGAATTTTCCCAGTGTGTGAGATTTATTCTTTTGAGAGTTGAGCGATACACTGTAAAATCTCACACACACAGATTCACTCGCATATTTTGAGAGATGTGCGAAATTGTTTAGTGAGTGAATCACAAACAAAAATCAGATCCCGTCCAAGCACGAAGACGTTAAACTGTGTGTTTTGTAGCCTTTCTCACATAGGCATAAAACAAGTGAGTGACAGCCGAGGGCTGGTGGAGTCTAGGAGTTCTCGCAGCTGCTGGTTGCGGGATCGGGTCTGTACACGATGTGTAGATCAAATCTTCTAGAGGAACCTTCCGAGAAGGAATAAGGGGAGACGTAGGACATTGATGTCCGAACTTCCATAAACAAATAAGCTGTGTATTGTATTCTGTTATTTACTTCCGCATAAACATTGTATTTAGCATTTCATAACACTTCAGTTGCACACACAGTAGTCGAACAGATTTCTGTAAAGAGAAATCTGTTTGTGTTGAGTTTTAAAATTAGGATTCAGTTCTGGTGTTTTCCGCATGTTTTTATCACATACCAGATCTGTCTCTGGTGCTCTGTTTTAATGTTCAATAACCCGAGGTATTGCACCTCATAATAGCAGCGCAAAATTTTTATTTTTCAATAGCAGCGCTGTTAAGTTGTTTTTCGATCCTAACAAGTGGTATCAGAGCAGGTTGTTCTTGAACGAGCTTTTATTTTAAAACGCATGTGCTATGTTTTTAAAATGTTTTAAATGTTTTTGAGAAGCTTATATTATGAAGGCCAGATGAAAATGATTTGTTTTATATATAGAACTGTTTTCTTTTGTCGAGCTGACACGGAATGCACGAGTTCCGTTTGGATGCCAAGATCCTATTTCGGTTGGGCTATAAGTTCACCTGGAGCGAGGCCCAGTGACAACACATGGGATGAAATAGGAGAAAAGAAAGAAAATCTGAGCTTTAGCTGTCACATTCTCCTTCTGGTTGTTAATATGTGAGTGACTCAGTAGCACATGTTCTCATTTGAAACAATATTTAAAGTGCTCTGATATTTTTTTTAAACTTTCTGGTATGCGGAAATTTCAGCTGCTGATGTTATAAAAGACAGGGAGAGTGAATTTATTTATCTCTTAGTCTTTATTAATTTGAGCTATTTGTTTGTGCATCAGTTTTGTTTGTTTCTCCCTTTTCCAAATTAACATTCATGCATAAGGTTCTTTCAAAAATTCTTTTATTTTCAAATCTAAAAACAATTCCTGCTGTCACAGTTTTTGGTGTGGCAGTGTAGGGAGAGCTTCATTTTAAAATTCATCGGGAAGACCAGATTTCTAACCCTTTTTGATTCCCACAAAAAGGGAGAGAATTGTTAGGTCATGCATTTATTATTTGAGGTTTTGTGTAAATAAAAAAGGGAGAGATTGATGGATCCGAGTAAACAGATCCAGATTAAGTTTTGAATTACACAAAACCTGTTATTGTGTTACTAATGTTTCTACTTAGTGAGCTATCGAAGAAAACTGTCATGAAGTAGAATCTGTCCAGTCGTGAGAAGAAAAGATTTTATCAGCTGTGAGCTACAGTGATTCAGTCGCAAGCTACAGTGATTCAGCTGTGAGCTACAGTGATTCAGTCGCAAGCTACAGTGATTCAGCTGCGAGCTACAGTGATTGAGGCGCAAGCATTTGAGAGATAGCGTGTTTCGTTAAGGATTGTAAAACGACAGCGTTTGTTTAAGATGAAACGACGGCGTCTTGGACTAACGGTAAAATTCAGCCGTTGGTGTTTGCGTATATTCACCCGCTGGTATTTCAGCAGATACACCTTTCCAGAAGAATCAACAGATAGCTACAGTTGTTTGATTAACCAGTCGATGGTACTTGTCGTTAGCAA
Source organism: Dorcoceras hygrometricum (assembly GCA_001598015.1). Lineage (NCBI taxonomy): Eukaryota > Viridiplantae > Streptophyta > Magnoliopsida > Lamiales > Gesneriaceae > Dorcoceras > Dorcoceras hygrometricum. The sequence continues at coordinate 140,205 of KV000911.1, read as the reverse complement.
TAGAAAAACGATGTCATTCGAATAAGTAAAAACGACAGCGTTTGAACTAGCGCTAAAAATCAATCGATAGTTTATATTATCAGTCGACAATCTCAGTTTAACTACCAGTCGAGAGCTATAGTGAATTAAATACCAGACGTTGTGAAGTTACAACCAGACGCAGCGCATAGCTAAAGAAAAACCAGTTGCGAGGATTTGGAACCAGACGCAGCTAAAGAAATTTGGAACCAGACGCTGCACAGAAGGAATAAATAAGGCGTTGCAATTGCACAGGAAATTAACCAGACACAGCAAAGAGTAAAGCCAGACGTTGCACTGTAAAGGAAATACTAGACTTTGTGTTGAAGAATTTTGAACCAGACGCTGGTCATGTGCTAAGAAAAAGAAACCAGCAGTACCTAACAGAAGATAGTTTCAGCAGTTGCAAAGAAAAGAAGTTAACAAAAGTCGAAGAATGCGTGAAGCAGCAGGCAGTAGGAACAAATGATCTCGGTCGTTGAACATTGAGCAGAAGAAATATTTGCAAAGCTGTTGTTGCAAATATTCAAAATATCAACAGTGAAACAGAGATGTTATAAATAAGTGAGCGAAGCAGTTTAAGTAGTTGAGCAGTTGGATGAATAGAAGAAGTCTGGCAGATGAGAGCTAGAAGAAGAAGATTGAATGAGGAGAAATCAGCAGTTGAGAAAATAAAGAATCAGAAGAGAAGCTGTTGCGCTAAAGGAAAGATATACCAGCTGCTGGTATAGTTCAACTAATGAAGTTGCACCAGCTGCTGGAAAATAAAGGCAAAATCACAAGATGACAAAAAGACTGCAAAAGAAAGGACACAAGGACAACTCACTGTCGGTACTTTAAGGAACACATTTCAACAGAAGAAAACTTGTGTCTAACGGGAAGAAATTCAAACAGCCATATAAAAATACAAGAAGCACTGTTGAAGAGTGGGGGATTTTGATAGATTAATTAGCACAGTGCAAAATACAGAGGGAAGAAAATTGGAGACGAAGCAGTAAACCGTCATTAGAGAGTAGCGCATAACGAGTGTCTACTGCTGAGTCTCAATCAGCTATTGAAGAGCATTTTCCAGTGTGTGAGATTTATTCTTTTGAGAGTTGAGCGATACACTGTAAAATCTCACACACACAGATTCACTCGCATATTTTGAGAGATGTGCGAAATTGTTTAGCGAGTGAATCACAAACAAAAATCAGATCCCGTCCAAGCACGAAGACGTTAAACTCTGTGTTTGTAGCCTTTCTCACATAGGCGTAAAACAAGTGAGTGACAGCCGAGGGCTGGTGGTCTAGGAGTTCTCGCAGCTGCTAGTTGCGGGATCGGGTCTGTACACGATGTGTAGATCAAATCTTCCAGTGGAACCTTCTGAGGAGGAAGAAGGGGAGACGTAGGACATTGATGTCCGAACATCCATAAACAAATAAGCTGTGTATTGTATTCTGTTATTTACTTCCGCGTAAGCATTTTATTTAGCATTGCATAACACTTCAGTTGCACACAAAGTAGTTGAACAGATTTCTATAAACAGAAATCTGTTTGTGTTGATTTTTAAAATTAGGATTCAGTTCTGGTGTTTTCCGCATGTTTTTATCACATACCAGATCTGTCTCCGGTGCTCTTTTTTAATGTTCAAGAACCCGAGGTATTGCACCTCATAATAGCAGCACAAAATTTTTATTTTTCAATAGTAGCGCTGTTAAGTTGTTTTTCGATCCTAACACTCATACTTCCTCAACATAGACACATAAAAAACATCCTGCAAGGAGGACAGATCTGGCGGCAACAACAGCCGATAAGCCAAAGAACAAATTCTCTCAACAACCTCATATGGTCCAACATAACGAGGAGCAAACTTTCCCTTGAGACCAAATCTCATAACACTGCGAAAAAGAGAAACTTTCAGGAAAACGAGATCACCAACTGGAAACTCTAAAGGTCTACGTCTTCTGTTCGCATAACTGGCTTGGTGATATTGTGCAGATTTCATTCGTTGTCGGATCAGATCCACTTGATCTCTCATCTGCTGCAAAAATTCTGGAGAAAACAGCTGCTTATCCCCCACTTCTTCCCAACATACAGGCGATTTACACTTAATACAATGCCTCAAAGGTGTCATGCCAATCGTGACCTGGTAGCTGTTATTATATGAAAACTTAACCAAAGACAACGATTCTTGCCAGCTACCACTAAAATCCATCACAACAACTCTCAACATATCCTCTAAAATCTGGATAGTTCTCTCAGATTGGCCATCTGTCTGGGGATGTTGCGCTTTGATCATCGCCAATCTGGTACCCAAAACTGATTGCAAACTCTTCCAAAACATGGAAGTAAACCTTGAATCACGAGCTGAAACTATAGAAACAGGCACACCATGCAAACGCACCACAAAATCTCTGTACAGCTTCCCCATCTTCTTAAATGAATAGGTCATGATGTTGGGAATGAAGTGAGAAGACTTCGATAATCTGTCAATAACAACCCACACAGCATCACAACCTCAGCTGGAACGAGGCAAATGCATCACAAAGTCCATTGCTATGTGCTCCCAATTCCATTGGGGCACCTCTAAATTCTGCAACAAACCACCAGGTCTCATCATTTCGGCCTTGACATTTTGACAATTCATACAACGGGCTACAAAATCAGCAACATCGCTTTTCAAACCTGCCCACCAGTAATGCTGCTTCAAGGCATGATACATCTTCCTTGTACCAGGATGGACACTGTATCTACTACAGTGCGCTTCTCTCAAGATCTCCTCCTTCAAGTCAATCAGATTTGGCACAACCTACCGGCCACGAAACCTCAAACAACCATCAGACAAATCTGTATAATCCTCCAACTGTCCATCTCTAACCTTCAGCTTTAACTCATGGATGGATGGATGTCAGGCCTCGTGTACAACTCAGAGATAAACCACGCAAAAGCATAGCGGAAGCAATAAAAAGTGGCTTAAAATTTTCGCATGGCCTGACAGTTTAAAACAGATAATTTAAAATAGCACAATACTTAAAATAATCTCAGTTTACATTATTTCAGTACAACAATTACAAGTACTAACAACAATACAACAGCTGACAAAACTACAGCTGAACAGAATCTAAAGCACAGGGCATTCCCGGTTGACAGCACTAGTACATATTATTCTATACGCTAACTGGGACACTCTATCCACCACCTAGGGCACCACCTGCTGGATCAAAGCCACGACCAGCTATGAATGTTGGAAAACCTTAACAACAAACAGGAAACAACACAATAGCACAAGAGGGACCTCGGGGTCAAACCCCAGTACGGAGAGCAATAAATACAGCAAACGGAAAGCAGTAGATAACATGCACATGCTATGCAAAGTATAAAGGCTACAACCGAGAACTGGGAGCCAAGGGATCTCAACGGCAACTCAACAGCTAGATAAAAGAAACTCAACAGCTGGAGCGGATCAACTGAAAGATAGTAGTGACCACAAGGTTCAGGAGTATATGGGAGCTACCCAATCGTCTCCAAACACTGTACCGGATTCAAAACATACAACTCCACCTGCTGTTGCCTAGCTTATGAGATGTGGGAGCTACCCACTCCGCTCATAGCGGCTAACAGATCCCAGCAGGGAGATGAGAGTGCGGTATTGCTGCTCGCCCTCAAGCACTGAGGCATACGGGAGTTACCCGCTCGTCCCCATGCGTAGCGTCCCGGTACACACAGATCAGAACAATAAGGTTCATTTGACAGAACAGAGCTCGACAGGAAAGTTTGCGTGTATGTAAATGCAACAACTGATATTATAACACATGCACAATAATAACAGCAGAAAGCATACACAGCAAAGCACATAATCCATGTTCCATCCACAGCTGTAACAAAGCTCAACATCCTTACCTTAACTTCTGAGTTATACTTACCACACGCAGATTTCCACAATGAAAGTCCTAGCAATGCAGATCTACCACCTGCTAAGCCAATACAACAACTTCTCAAGGACTACAACTCAGAAACACAGCAGCTGGGAGCTATGACTCCACCAGCGCCAATTCTACCTTTCTATCACCACGAAAAGCTCTAACAAAGCTTAAAGGTAGAATCTTACTTACCCCAACAAGCTAGGATAGGATGATAACAGACTAGAGAAGGGAGATGTCTCTGCGATCCTCTTCCAGCTCCTCCGCTGCCTACGAAAAGGGTAAGAGACGAAACGCCTTAGAAATAGAAGTCCAACGCTACCACTCTCTCTCTCGTCGGAGCTGTCCACCGAAGGCAATTGAAACGAATAAGGTTACTATGAACAGTAACTAGGGTATCACGACAACATAAGGTTCACGGAAAATATTTCTAAGTGTCGGGAAAACAATAATTGAACGCAAGGACCAAGTCCTCTATTTAAAGTCACAACTGACAAACTGGGAAACAGATACATCGACAATATCAGCTATCGCAACTGATATCCCAACCAACAGCCGAATCTCGCATCATCTAAATCCTTACGTCGATACCATGCTCAACTAAATCAAACGACGTCGCAGAGGGATACGTCACCTGCTACCTACTGCTAATCGACTAACCAACATGTGATCGCTCACTCAACAGCTGATCCCTCAATCAGCAGTTGGATACACGCACAACCCAACAGCTGAGTCCTAGCGCTAAACCAAAACATTGTCGTTCCAACTAATCCAAACGACGACGTACCAACACCCGTTACTAAAAACACGCTGCTGCTCCAAATGTTTCATAGCGCCTCAACTAGTACGTAACATCTGAAAGCGATTACTCGCTGCTGATGCAACACTCAAACAGATGTCTCCACGCAACACCTGATATCTTCACGCAGCTGGATTCAACACTTAAACAATTTCGACGGCTACTCCAAGCACATCGACTCACAGCTGGTTTAATGTAGATTCTTCCAAACCCAAAATCTGATACAAAATATACGGGTCTCACATCTCTCCCCCACTAAGACACGATTTCGTCCTCGAAATCAACAAGTCCAGGAACAACTCAACTGAACCCAGGAGTTCAAGATTACTGGAAACAAGCTAACTACTGGAATCTATTACAAGGCTTACTCAAACAGATGCGACTATTCACGCTGCATCTTATCTTCCAGTTCCCAGGTAGCTTCTTCTCTACCATGTTTGCTCCACTGAACCATCACCAACTGAATGGTTTTATTCCTCAACTGCTTCTCCTTCCTATTCAAAATCTGCAAAGGGTACTCAACGTAACTTAAAGTCTGATCAAGCTCTACCTCTTCTGTTCCCAACACATGAGACGGATCTGGCTCATACTTCCTCAATATGGAAACATGAAAGATATCATGTAGAGAAGACAATTCTGCTGGCATCAACAGCCGATAAGCTAAAGAGAAAATCTTTTCCACAATCTCATACGGTCCAACATAACGAGGAGCTAACTTACCCTTCAGACCAAATCGCATAACACTACGGGAAGGAGAAACCTTAAGGAAAACACGATAACCAACCTGAAACTCTAAATGCCTACTCCTTTTCTTCGCATAGCTGGCTTGGCGATCTTGTGCATCTTTCATACGCTGACGGATTAGATCCACTTGATCTCTCATCTGCTGCACAAACTCTGGATATGACAGTTGTTTCTCTCCCACTTCTTCCCAACACACAGGCGATCTGCACTTCCTGCCATACAACGCCTCAAACGGTGCCATTACAATCGTCACCTGGTAGCTGTTATTATACGAAAACTCCACTAAAGACAGTGAATCCTGTCAGCTACCACCAAAGTCCATCACAACAGCTCTTAACATATCCTCCAAAATCTGGATAGTTCGCTCAGATTTGCCATCTGTCTGGGGGTGATATGCGGTACTCATAGCCAACCTGGTACCGAAAACTGCTTTCAAAATCTTCCAAAACCTGGAAGTAAACCTCCGATCTCTGTCTGAAACTATCGAAACAGGCACACCATGCAGACGCACTATACAATCTATGTACAACTTCTCCATTTTCTTCAAAGAAAACGACATACCATAGGGAATGAAGTGCGCAGACTTCGACAATCTGTCTACGACCACGCAAACAGCATCGCATCCTCTGCTGGAACGAGGCATATGCGTCACAAAATCCATCGCCACATGCATGAAATTCTACTGGGGCACTTCCAGACTCTACAATAGACCACCAAGTCTCATTCTTTCTGCCTTGACTTTCTGACAATTCAGACAACTGGCTACAAAATAAACAACATCACTCTTCAAACCTGCCCATCAGAAATGCTGCTTCAAGGCATGATACATATTCCTTACGCCAGGACGAACACTGTATCTACAGCAGTGCGCTTCTCTCAAAATCTGTTCCTTCAAGTCTATGAGGTTTGGCACAACCAGTCGGCCACGGAACCATAAACAACCATCAGATGAAACAGAATAATCCTCAAGATGTCCAGCTCTTTCCTTCAGCTTTAACTCATGGATGGAAGGATCTGTCCTTTGAGCAGCTCTAATGCTCGTAACAACCTGTGGCTCAAATTGAAAAGAAGAAACCACAACATAATCCTCAGCTGGGTAAAACCTCCAACCAGTAGTGCTAAAATGCTCACGGTCCTTAGAAGAATACAACGACGCAAGCATCGTTCCTTGAGCCTTTCTGCTCAATGCATCAACAACTACATTCACTTTCCCAGTCTGGTATTGGATTTCACACTCAAAATCCTTGAGCAGATCCATCCATCTATGCTGTCTCTTATTCAAATCTGGCTGCGAAAACAAATACTGAAGGCTCTTGTGGTCTGAATACACCACAAACTTCTCGCCATACAAATAATGACGCCAAATATTCAAAGCAAAGACTACAGCTGCTAGCTCCAAATCATGAACTGGGTATCGAGTCTCATGCAGTTTCAGCAGTCGCGAAGCATAAGCAATGACCCGAACATGTTGCATCAACACACAACCCAATCCATTGAGCGAGGCATCTGAACATACCACGTAACCACCCGAACCAGACGGCAAGGCTAACACAGGCGCAGATGTTAAATTCTCTTTGAGCAACTGAAAACTGTTCTCACATTTCTCAGTCCAAAAAAAACGCATGTCTTCTGGGTTAGCTGTGTCATTGGCTTAGGTATGCTAGAAAATCCTTCGATAAAACGACGATAATAGCCAGCCAAACCCAAGAAACTACGAACCTTTGTCACACTCTTCGGGCGTTCCCAACTGACAACAGCTTCTACCTTACTGGGATCAACCGAAATCCCATCTACTGAAATTACGTGACCCAAAAACACCACACGATCCAGCCAAAACTCGCACTTAGAAAACTTAGCATACAGCTGCGAGTCTCTAAGAGTCTGAAGAACAACTCTCAAATGCTCCTTGTGCTCCATAGGAGTCTTCAAATACACCAAGATGTTGTCGATGAACACTATCACAAACTGATCTATGAACTCTCGAAAGAACCTATTCATCAAGTCCATGAAAACTGCTGGGGCATTCATCAAACCGAAAGGCATAACCAAAAAGTCAAAATGACATACCTAGAACGAAAAGCAGTCTTCGAAACATCTTGATCTCTTATCCTCAGCTGATGGTACCCTGAACGCAGATCGATTTTCGAATACATAGCAGAGCCTTGCATCTGATCGAACAAGTCATCGATCCTAGGCAACGGGTACTTATTCTTAACAGTAGCCTTATTCAGCTGGCGGAAATCGATGCACATTCTCATTGTGCCATCCTTCTGTTGGCGCAGCGGCGGATCCGGATCCTGCTCCCGGACAGAGCGAAAGATTTAAAACTTGGAGCCCGGGAACGGTCAATACACCTGCAAATCAGTATATAAACATACATAGGATGTTTAGATCAGTACCTTGCTGGCATCTAGGTGCCTGGCTCGAACCAATTTCACGAGGAAATCGGCATTTCAACGGTTGGCTGTGTCGGCCTCCTAATCCGGTCCACGACCGGAATCCCAATTCCTTCGTCGGTCTGCACTAAAAAACACGACGAATATTTCACGGATGGAATCTCCTCGTCGGAACGGTCGGAACAAGTCCGACGGAGGCGGCGGCGGCCGGCGGCGTGGGGACGAGAGGAGAGGAAGGGAGAATATATCTGAGGAGCTTTTGGTATGAATCAAATGAATAATCCAGAGCCCCTATTTATAGATTTTCCATGGGATTGAACTAGCTTAATGGGCTTGGGTCGGGCCCATGCCCACGGTGAACATTGGTTTCAGGTCCATCACTGTTGCTCCATCATAATCCCGATCGACGATCAGATCGTATCGATCTACACAGTGTACAAAACTGAGCATTATGATGTGAAAACATTTTTTCGGACCACCTAATCCAAAATAGCAGTTTGGCCCCTGTAAGCTTCAAGGCTTGTCAAACTAGCCCAAGATTAGGGAAATTGCATTTTGACCCTATTTAATTTTAGGAAGTCGGACTTCCATCCTTCCTCCTCCCATACTCAACAAATTGAGCTTAATTTCCATGCGGGAATTGAGAAACTAGTACTTGCATAACCATCAATGGTTCAGGGATACAACTAGCCGTGGGCTCACAAAATTTGTGACTCCGAAACCACATTTTTGGAGTAACCCATCGGATCATGGTAAAGCGTCTGCAAAATCGCCCCATGATCCCCTAGGTATCACTGATAGTTCCTGCAAGAACCAGTCGGTCATGGTTAGCTTACAGTACGGTCCTTTCAACACAAATATCCCGATCAGATTAATGACCATTGGTAAATCGAGAGTCGCTAGAGATCCAATAACCATGCATACATCTTGGAGATCAAATACCGACATCGTGTGTGTTACTAGGTAAACCCATTTACCTAAAGCACATTTAGTACTCTGGCCAGAGATTTGTCACACTATTATCTCCTCAGATAGCATAGGATATCCATGCACAATGGCGAGCGGTAAATCCTCGACAAAGAAGCATCGGATCCTACATGAATTCGGGACCTCACCCAACCCCGCCACCTGATGACCCCAACTGAGTCGGTAAACGGGTCAAAGTGAGGCACCTATCATGTAGAGTCTCAATGACGTTCAGAGTAATAAAGCCTAATCTACACAACCAAGACCTCGGACTTAATCCACTCGACAAATGGTAACCACCTGGAAAGTCCGAACGAGGGTAGTTCGATAGATCACCAGGTCACTATCCATCTGCATGCTCAGTACATCACAATGTTCCCTACCAATGAAACGTGGTACTTCACATCGCATATGCTAGTCTCAAACTCGGGCGGCCTTATCCTCATTTTGACGGCCCAATCGACTAGGAACGAGTTTAGAACATACAGTGACTATTAGAAGTTCTTCATGATAGCCATCATATCCACTATCACATCTAACCTAAACTATGTGCATTCTAGGTCTTTATCTAACACAATTGTTAACATTATAAAATAATGAAGATAAAGAATTCCATAAAAGAATACGAATTTCATAAATAAAGATCGTTTTACAAAGAGTCAACAAGAACCCACACGCCACAAGTTGGCTAGTTGGGAACGTACTCTAACAATCTCCCACTTGCCCTAAAGCCAACTACTCATCAGACGCAGTCCCATTGTTTCGTGATGTTTTTCAAACAACGGTCCTGGCAAGGGCTTCGTAAGTGGATCAGCAATGTTGTCTGCAGAGGCGACTCTGTTGACTGCTATGTCACCTCTAGCCACAATATCCTGGATTACGTGGTATTTCCTCAGTATGTGTTTGGATCTTTGGTGAGACCTAGGCTCCTTTGCTTGCGCAACGGCACCCGTGTTGTCACAGTACACCAGGACTGGACCAACTCCTTCAAGGATTACGCCCAACTCTTGGACGAAATTCCTCATCCAAACCGCCTCATTAGCAGCAGCTGATGCTGCGATGTACTCAGCCTCATTAGTTGAATCCGCGATGTTGTCTTGCTTGGAACTCTTCCAAGAGACAGCATCACCATTGAGCATGAATACAAATCCAGATGTTGACTTCGAATCATCCACATCACATTGGAAGCTAGAATCAGTGTAGCCTTCCAATTTCAATTCACCACCCCCATAGACCATGAACATATTCTTAGTCCTTCGTAAGTACTTAAGAATATATTTCACGGCCTTCCAATGCATTTGGCCGGGATT
>KV000911.1:101577-121900 GCA_001598015.1 Dorcoceras hygrometricum | reverse complement strand
GTTCGATAGATCACCAGGTCACTATCCATCTGCATGCTCAGAACATCACAATGTTCCCTACCAATGAAACGTGGTACTTCACATCGCAGATGCTAGTCTCAAACTCGGGCGGCCTTATCCTCATTTTGACGGCCCAATCGACTAGGAACGATTTTAGAACACACAGTGACTATTAGATGTTCTTCATGATAGCCATCATATCTACTATCACATCTAACATAAACTATGTGCATTCTAGGTCTTTATCTAACACAATTGTTAACATTATAAAATAATGAAGTTAAAGAATGCCATAAAAGAATACGAATTTCATAAATAAAGATCGTTTTACAAAGAGTCAACAAGAACCCACACGCCACAAGTTGGCTAGTTGGGCACCTACTCTAACAACTTCTTCTTAACAAACAAGATAGGCGCTCTCCACGGAGACATACTAGGCCTAATAAAGCCTTTCTCCAGCAATTCATCCAGCTGCACCTTGAGCTCTCTTAACTCAGCAGGCGCTAAGCGATACGGTGCACGCGAAGTCGGAGCTGTGCCAGGCACCAACTCAATGCTGAAGTCAATCTCCCTCCTCGGAGGAAAACCAGGAATCTCCTCCGGAAACACATCGGGAAAATGACGCGCCACTGGAACATCACTAAGCTGCACACACGAAGAAGAAGATGTGTTCAACGCATAAATCATAAAACCAGCGTTCTCTGCTAACAACAGGCTAAACATCTCCATCGCTGAGATCAACGGAATCTTCGACTGGGAATCATGGCCGTAGAAGTTCCACTTCTCGCCCAACTGAGGCCTAAAACGTACTATGCCGTGGAAACAATCCACTGAGGCCCTATAACTGGATAACACATCCATCCCCACGATACAGTCGAAGTCCCAAAAAACTAACCTGATCACGTTCGCCACTAAAACGTTCTTGCCGAACCTAAGAATGCCGTCTAACACAACTTCTTGGGAGTGTATGCTCGCGCCAGCGGGAGTTGCGACAGAAACAACATCAAGCAACACAGTGGTACACAGACCACGCTCAATCACAAAAGCATCAGCAATAAATGAATGCGATGCGCCAGTATCAAACAAAACATGCGCAGGAAAATCGAAAACAAAGCAAGTACCTGAAATCACTCCGCTTGGCGTGCCCTTCGCCTGCTCCCTTGTAATGGCATTCACTTGGGCTTGATGGGGAACAGCGAAATGCGACTGGGAAGACTGTCCGAAACGCGACGGACCGGGCTGCTGAAACGGCCTATACTGAGTCTCTCCTAATCTCTGCTGCTGCTGCTGCTGAAAACCACGACCCCTAGACGATCCACCACTTCCTTGCGGTGGTGCTACAGCTTGCTGAGATCCAGCTAATGGACACACTCTCGCAAAGTGCCCATACTGACCACAAACGTTGCATGATCCTTGCACACCAACACACTGCGTCGAAGGGTGCTTGCCACCACAGAAACCACAATACTCCACCTTGGAACCACTGCTGCTTGAACTACCAGAACCAGAACCTCCTTTCTTCTTGAACTGGTGGCCACGAGGCCTAAACCTCTGGCGTCCCGACTGCTGAGCCAACTGCTGCTGCGGGGAAGGCTGAGACGACTGAGACGACTGGGAAGGTTGCGCTCCCTGAACCACTGGACGACTACTCTGCGCCACCTGCGGCCTACTAGACCGACGGTTCATCAAACCTTCCTCGATATCAATCGCGCTATCCATAGCCTCTACATAGCTCTTCGGTTTACTCGACAGCACCAAAGAGTACAACTCCTCGTTCAGCCCTTCAAGAAACTTAGTCCTTTTCGCCCTCTCTCGACCAGCTACATGCGGCACATACGCTAGAAGGGTAGAAAACCTACGGGCATACTCTCTAGCAGACATACTGCCCTGCTCCAAGTTGTCAAACTCATGCTCTTGCGCGTTCACATAGGACTCCGGGACATATTCCTAACGGGAAGCAACACAAAAACTGTCCCACTAGATCTCTACACCAGTCTCTTCCAAAATCCTCGAAGCGCCTCTCCACCAACGCTCCGCACCTTTCCTCAGCTGGAAAGTTGCCAAACTCAACCTAAGCACATCATCGTACTGAACACGGTTAAACAAACCTGTGATGTGCTGCAGCCACAAATCTGCATCCTCACTAGACTCATCCCCATTAAAAACTTGGGGACTCATACGCTGGAACCTCGCCATCACCAGTTCCATGCTATCCGCGCTCACGAAAGGGAAAATTGCGCTGATCCTCGTTCTGACCTACAGATTCATCCTGAAACTGACCTCTACCTCTACTTCTACATCTTGGCGGCATCTAAGAAGGTACTAAACAGGATAAGATCATACAGAACAGATACAGCACAAAATAATATGCAACACATAGATCATATAGTCAAACACATGCAAAACACAACACTGTGCCTAGACTCAAATGTGATCAAACAGAATTGAGCTTATCCCAGCTTAAGCTCTGATACCAAAAATGTCAGGCCACATGCACAACTCAGAGATAAACCAAGCAAAAGCATAGCGGAAGCAATAAAAAGTGGCTTAAAATTTTCGCTTGGCCTGACAGTTTAAAACAGATAATTTAAAATAGGACAATACTTAAATTAATCCCAGTTTACATTATGAAATACAACAGTACAACAATTACAAGTACTAGCAACAATACAACAGCTGACAAAACTACAGCTGAACAGAAACTAAAGCACAGGGAATTCCCCGGCTGATAGCACTAGTACATATTATGCTATACGCTAACTGGGACATTCTATCCACCACCTGGGGCATCACCTGCTGGATCAAAGCCACGACCAGCTGGAAAACCTGAACAACAAACAGGCAACAACACAACAGCCCCAGAGGGACATCGGGGTCAAACCCCAGTACGGAGAACAATAAATACAGCAAACGGAAAGAAGTAGATAACATGCACATTCTATGCAAAGGATCAAGGCTACAACCGAGAACTGGGAGCCAAGGGATCTCAACGGCAACTCAACAGCTGGATAACAGCAACTCAATAGATGGAGCGGATCAACTGAAAGACAGTAGTGACCACAAGGTGCAGGAGTATATGGGAGCTACCCACTCGTCTCCAAACACTGTACCGGATGCAAAACATACAAATCCACCTGCTGTTGCCTAGCTCATGAGATATGGGAGCTACCCACTCCGATCATAGCGGCTAACATATCCCAGCATGGAGATGAGAGTGCAGTATTGCCGCTCGCCCTCAAGCACTAAGGCATACGAGAGTTACCCGCTCGTCCCCAGGCGTAGCGTCCCGGTACACACAGATCTGAACAATAAGGTACACTTGACAGAATAGAGCTCGACAGGAAAGTATGCGTGTATGAAAATGCAACAGCTGATATTATAACACATGCACAATAATAACAGCAGAAAGCATACACAACAAAGCACATAATCCACGTTCCATCCACAGCTGTAACAAAGCTCAACATACTCACCTTAACTTCTGAGTTATACATAGCACACGCAGATTGCCACAATGAAAGTCCTAGCAACGCAGATCTACCACCTGCTAAGCCAATACAACAACTGCTCAAGGACTACAACTCAGAAACACAGCAGTTGGGAGCTACGGCTCCACCAGCGCCAATTCTACCTTTCTATCATCAACGAATAGCTTTAAAAAGCTTAAAGGTAGAATCTTACTTACCCCAACAAGCTACTATAGGATGCTAACAGACTAGAGAAGGGAGATGTCTCTGCGATCCTCTTCCAGCTCCTCCGCTGCCTACGAAAAGGGTAAGAGACGAAACGTCTTAGCAAGAGGAGTCCAATGCTACCAGTCTCGCTCTCGTCGGAGCTGTCCACCGACGGCAATTGAAACGAATAAGGTTACTGTGAACAGTAACTAGGGTATCGCGACAAGATAAGGTTCACGAGAAATATTTCTAAGTGTCGGGGAAACAATAATTGAATGCAAGGACCAAGTCCTCTATTTAAAGTCACAACTGACTAACTGGGAAACAGATACACCGACAATATCAGCTATCTCAACTGATATCCCAACCAACAGCTAAATCTCGCATCAGCTAAATCCTTACGTCGATACCACGCTCAACTAAATCAAACGACGTCGCAGAGGGACACGTCACCTGCTACCTACTGCTGATCGACTAACCAACATCTGATCGCTCACTCAACAGCTGATCCCTAGATCAGTATTTTGATACGCGCACAACCCAACAGCTGAGTCCTAGCGCTAAACCAAAACACTGTCGTTCCAACTAATCCAAACGACGACATATCAGCACCCTCTACTGAAAACACGCTTCTGCTCCAAATGTTTCATAGCGCCTCAACTAGTACGTAACATCTGAAAGCGATTACTCGCTGCTTATGCAACACTCGAACAGATGTCTCCACGCAACACCTGATATCTTCACGCAGCTGGATTCAACAGTTAAACAATTTCGACGGCTACTTCAAGCACATCGACTCACAGCTGATTTAATGCAGATTCTTCCAAACCCAAAATCTGATACAAAATATACGGGTCTCACAATGGATCTGTTCTCTGAGCTTCTCTGATACTCGCAACAATCTGTGGGTCAAACTGGAAAGAAGACACCACAACATAATCCTCACCTGGGTAAAACCGCCAACCAGAAGTGCTTAGATGCTCATGGACCTTTGAAATCAGCAACGAAGCCAGCATCGCCACTTGAGCCTTTCTGCTCAATGCATCATCAACTACATTTACTTTTCCAAGCTGATATTGGAACTCACAATCAAAATCCAGCTCCATCCATATACGCTGTCTCATGTTCAAATATGACTGAGAAAACAGGTACTGAAGGCTCTTGTGGTCTGTATACACCACAAACTGCTCGCCATACAGATAGTGGTGCCAAATCTTCAAGGCAAAAACCACTGGTGCCAACTCTAAATCATGAACTGGGTAACGAGTCTCATGCGGTTCCAAATGACGAGAGGCATACGCAATGACTCGACCATGTTGCATCAACACACAACCCAATCCATTCAAGGAAGCATCTGCACAAACCACAAAACCAGCTGAACCAGACGGAAAGTCTAACATTGGCGCTGAAGTTAGCTTCTCTTTGAGCAACAGAAAACTGTTCTCACACTGCTCAGTCCAAACAAACCTCTTGTCTTTTTGAGTGAACTGCGTCATAGGCTTAACTATACTAGAGAATCCTTCTATAGAACGCTAATAGCCAGCCAGACCCAAGAAACTACGAATCTCAGAAACATTTTTGGGACGCTCCCAGTTAACAACAGCCTCTACCTTACTGGGATCCATGGAAATACCTTCCACTGAAATGACATGACCCAGAAATACAACTATGTCCAACCAAAACTCACATTTGGAAAATTAGCATATAGCTGCGAGTCTGGAAGCGTCTGAAGAACAAGTCTCAAATGCTCCTTGTGCTGCATCAGAGTCTTCGAGTACACCAAAATGTCATTGATAAACACAATCACAAACTGATCTATGAATTCTCTGAAGACTCGATTCATCAGGTTCATGAAAACTGCGGGGGCATTCGTCAAACCAAAAGGCATAACCAAAAACTCATTATGCCCGTACCTTGTATGAAAAGCAGTTTTCGCAACATCTTGCTCTCAAATGCGCAACTGTTGGTACCCTGAACGCAGATCGATCTTCAAAAACGCAGCTGAACCCTGAAGCTGATCAAACAAGTCATTGATCCTTGGCAAAGGGTACTTATTCTTTACTGTCGCATTATTCAACTGTCTAAAGTCGATGCACATCCTCATCGACCCGTCCTTCTTCTTTACAAACAAGATAGGCGCTCCCCACGGTGACATACTTGGCCTAATAAATCCCTTATCCAACAATTCACCCAGCTGAACCTTAAGCTCCCTCAACTCAGCAGGCGCTAAACGATACGGAGCTCGCGAGATAGGAGCTGTACCAGGTACCAACTCAATGCTGAAATCTATCTCCCTCTTAGGAGGAAAATCAGGAATCTCCTCCGAAAACACATCAGAGAAATGGCGAACAACGGGAACGTCACTAATATCTACGCGCGAAGAAGAAGATGCATCCAAAGCATAGATCATAAATCCAGCATTCTCCAACGACAACAGGCTAAACTTCTCCATCGCAGAGACTAAAGGAATCTTCGATTGGGAATCATGGCAATAGAAATTCCATTTCTCGCCAGACTGGGGCCTAAAACGCACAACGTCATGGAAAAAATCCACAGTGGCCCTATAACCAGACAACACGTCCATTCCCACTATGCAATCGAAATCCCACATCACTATCCTGATCATATTGGCTAACAATACGTTCTCACCGAACCTAATAATGCCATTCAACAAAATCTCTTGGGAGTACAGGCTCACGCCGGCAGGAATCGAAACAGACACAACATTAGACAATACAGTGGTATGAAATCCATGCTCAACCGCAAATGCATCAGCAATAAACGAATGTGATGCTCCTGTATCAAACAATATACGCGCAGGAAAATCAAGAACAAAGCAAGTACATGCGTTCACTCCTCCTCCTGGCGTGCCCTTCGCTTGCTCCCTCGTCATGGCATTCACTTGGGCAAACTGAGGTCCTAAAAATTGGGGCAGGGAAGACTGTCCAAACCTCAAAGGACCAGGCTGCTGAAACGGCCTAAACTGAGGCTCTCCCAACCTCTGCCGTTGAACCGGAAAGAACGACCTCTAGACGATCCACCTCGACCCTGCGGTGGGGCGGAGGTATGCTGAGATCCAGCTAAAGGACACACTCTTGCAAAGTGTCCATACTGTCCACAGACGTTACACGAACCTTGCACGCCTACACACTGCGCTATAGGAGGCTTTCCTCTACACTAGCCACAAAAATCGACCTTGGAACCACTACTGCTAGAACTACCCGAGCCAGAAGAACTAGAACCTGACTTCTTCTTGAACTGACGACCACGAAGCCTAAACCTCTGTTGTCCGGACTGTTTGGCTACTTGTTGCTGGGGTGGCTGGGATGACTGCACAGACTGGTAAGGTTGCACCCCCGAAACCATGGGACGGTTACCTTGCACCACTTGCGGCCTAACACGAGACCTACGGTTCAGCAGTCCCTCCTCAATATCCATAGCCTTGTCCATCGCATCCGCATAACTCGTTGGTGAACCCACCAACACCAAAGAATACAACTCTTCATTGAGCCCCTCCAAGAACTTGTTCCTCTTCGCCCTCTCTCGGCCAGAAACATGTGGAACATACGCAAGAATAGAAGAAAATCTCCGGGCATACTCTCCCACGAACATAGTCCCCTGCACCAGGTTATCAAACTCACGCTCCCTGGCGTTAACAAAGGATTCCGGAACGTACTCCTGACGGAAGGCAATACAATAGCTGTTCCACGTAATCCCTACACCTTTCTCCTCTAGAGTCCTCGAAGAGCCTCTCCACCAACGCTCGGCACCTCTCCTCAACTGAAACGTAGCCAAACTCAACCTACGTTCGTCATCATACCTGACACGTTCAAACAACCCGGTAATGTGCTACAACCAGGACTCCGCATCGGAAGTAGGCTCATCACTGTTAAACATCTGAGCGTTCATCCGTTGAAACCTCGCCATCACAAGTTCCATGCCGTCCACACGTGCTACCAGCTCATCAACCTCAATCTGACTATCGCATTTTCGAAAAGGTCCACTACGCTGCACCTCCTCGTTCTGACCTTCGGACGCTTACTGAAACTTCCCTCTACCTCTACCCCTACGTCTAGGCGCCATTTACGAAGGTACTAAGAGGCTAAGGTCACACAGAAACAATTATATCACATAGAAATTAAATCACATAGTCGTGCACATGCAACAAAAAACACTGTGCCTAGACTCAAGTGTGATCAAAATAAATCGAGCTTATCCCAGCTTAAGCTCTGATACCAAAAATGTCAAGCCTCGTGCTCAATCAGAGTAAAACCACGCAACAAAACAATAGCGGAAGCATTAAAATAGTGGCTAAAATTTTTCGCTTTTGGAATTACTGATAAAAACGTAATTTAAAATACAACAATACTCAAAATATCCAAGTTATATTTACACAGTACAACAGTACAACATGTATTAGATACAAAAAAACAAAACTACAGCTGGATACAACAAAGCACAGGGTATTCCCCGGCTACTAGTACTGATACTTGTATACTATACTAACTGGGACACTCTAACCACCTCCTGGGGCACCTCCAGCTAGGTCAACTCCACGACCAGCTGAGTAACCTGGGAAACCTGGACAACACACACAGGCAAACAAACACCAGCCCCAGAGGGACATGGGGTCAAACCCCAGTACGGAGAGCAACTGAAAAACAGCAGTGAAATCGCAATAGATAAAATGCGAATGCTATGCATGAGAACAAGGCTACAACCAAAGATAGGGAGCCTAAGGATCTCAACGGCTGCTCAACAAACGATAACACCTCCTGGGGCACCTCCAGCTAGGTCAACTCCACGACCAGCTGAGTAACCTGGGAAACCTGGACAACACACACAGGCAAACAAACACCAGCCCCAGAGGGACATGGGGTCAAACCCCAGTACGGAGAGCAACTGAAAAACAGCAGTGAAATCGCAATAGATAAAATGCGAATGCTATGCATGAGAACAAGGCTACAACCAAAGATAGGGAGCCTAAGGATCTCAACGGCTGCTCAACAAACGATAACAGATCAACTGAACACTTGTGGCCACGGGGTGTGTGAGCATATGGGAGCTACCCACTCGTATTAACACACTGTACAGATGCAGAACACAACTCAACCTGCTGTTGCCCAACTCATGATATGTGGGAGCTACCCACTCCGCTCATAGTGGCTAACAGATCCCAGCAGGGAGTTGAGGCATATGGGAGTTACCCGCTCGTCCTCCAAACAAGCATCCTGGCACACACAGATCAAGATAACAAAGCACGACTAACCAAGATATGGGTTCAACATGGATATTGCACGTATGCAATGAAGCAACTTGCAATAACAACACAACAGGAGCAAGCAAATGCACACATAATCCAACACAGCAGCTAACATAAAATCCATACCAATTCAATGATGTAAAACAAGCTCACATCCGTACCTCAGTTCTGAGCTACAATTACCACAACGAAGTCCCGAGCAACACAAATCTGAGAACCTGCTAAACAAAGCATGTGAGGCTCTCTGCTCACAATTATTTCTTCTAATCTCATGTTATGGGCGTTTAGATTAGCGTTTAATTAAACCAACGAGTTTAAGTAGTGAAATATGGTAAAAAAAAAAATTTAAAGTTGGTCCGCAAAAGCTGGTCATTGGTAACAGAACAGAATTATGTGTGTGTTCCAAAACTGTTTATGTATACACAGAACAAAACAGTACAACGGTATTGCATGTTATATTTATCAATACAAGTTCTGACCAGTAGTCACAAAACCAGATTTCATCAAACGCTAACGCTAACTATTTCAAGACTATGCTAGCAGCAAATCTCTAGAAGTTCTTCTTATTTGTTGCCCTTCGTCAAGGTAGCCAGCTCTCACTACCCTTGTCCAATCAATTCAGCTCTCTTCTACCTGTTGTCATGCACACATACAACACAAGACAACAGCCGGATAAACTCCGATGAGAAACAATCTCAATATAATCAACAGGTATATGCAATAGAATAAATAAATGTATATCAACATGTATCAATTCTAAAATGCAATGCAATGAATCTATCTCAATTCTTCGTCTCAGAACTAATTCCTTTTCACATCAACGCCATCAAGATTCGTATCCGATCTTGACATGGACATCCATCTATCGAAGTTAACTCCAACTTAGAAAAACAGGTCATCTCAGTCCTGGGCATTAGAATCAATTCATATTTGCTTCGTGTTATGCAATATCATGCAAACATAAAAGATCCACTAGCTATGATGGATCAACACATAAAACTCCAGTTCTAAATCAAGAACAGTAACTACAGAGTATGTGATTTCATCGGGATAACTCAAGAAATATCATTCTCGAGTACTCTAATCCCTGAATTTAACTGTAAAATTATACATTTGTTACTCTCAGTTCGAATTCTTCAGATATCTCTTCCACTTTATCGTTCCTAGTAACTTCACAAAAACAAATCCTGAAGTCTGTAGCAAAAGTTACAAGGATTTCGAATTCAATCTTATTTATAACACCGATCTATGTTTTCTGTGGAATTTCCAACGTAATCTGTATGAATTCCATGTGTCATGCTGAGTATTTATCTATCAAAATAGGATAAACTCCCACCGCTTCAAAATAGATCTTTGCAACCATATATACCGTTAACCAGATGTCCCAACTGTTGTTCAGACTTCATCATTCGTTGTTCTAGATACCCAGCTGCTGAAATACTCAGTCGCAATAATACCCAGACATAGCGTTTCTTTAATATCAAAACGACGCCGTAATAATTAATCCAAACGACGTCGCAACACACCAACGGCTGGTTCCAGATCTCTACTGAAAGAACTCAACAGCTAGTCACACTAAAATACTTCATCGACTGGTCCCGCTAACCAATTCAAACGGTGTCGTATTACGGTTCCTGTTTCATAAATCAAAACAACGTCGTGTTGCTTCCATGACTGGTTAGACCAGCAGATACAACAAACCATCGACTGGTTTCAAATCCCTCGACTGGTCGCTCCTTCACAAGCCAATGACTGGTTCTCAAATCCCAAAAGCTGGACAACCAGACGACTGGATACACCACTAACCAAAAGCTGGTCGCTTCTTGCGACTGATTCAAATTACAAAAACTGGTACCAGACGTCGCATCAAAACGCTGCGTTCTAATTAATACGAACGACGTCGCATAGCTGATGTCATTAAATATTGTTGCTAACTCTCTCGCAAAACCAGCTGTAAGCTACAGGAGAGTTGACTGGCGTTGACGTCTGGAAATCAAATTACGCGCGTCGACTGGATCTCTTATCACTATCAAAACGATACCGTTTCATCATATGCTCTTTCCAATTCACGCAACGCACCAGACTTCATCAAAAACGGCAGCGTTTTACTTCTAATTTCTAAGAAATCAACTCAAACCTCAAATCTCAACCAGATTCCACCTGGAAGAATTTTAATTCTAAACATAACATTTCCAGAAGAAATCCGAGAATCCTCAACCAGACTTCATCAAAATCTAACGTCTGGAACTGTCGAATTTACTTAATCACTACATAATAATCTCGGGCATTACATTTCTCCCCCTCTAAAAACTGAGTTCGTCCTCGAACTCCTCAGTAGTCTCTATATGTATATAAGAGTAATGAGATACTAAAATCTGAATAAGAACTAACCTCATTGAAAAAGATAGGGGAATCGTTGTTTCATGTCTTCCTCAACTTCCCATGTAGCTTCTTCAACTCCATGTCGATTCCATTGAATCTTCACCAATGGAATACTCTTAGTTCGGAGTTTTTCTTTTCGATCAAGAATCTGTATCGGATGTTCAAAATAGCTCAAAGTTTCATCGAGTTCAGCTTCTTCAGCAGGAATAACATGAGATACATCAGGCAGATATTTCCTTAGCATAGATACATGAAAAACATCATGTATACTAGCAAGAGATGGAGGTAATGCCAGCCGATAAGCGAGATCTCCTATTCTCTCAAGAATTTCATAAGGACCAATAAATCTTGGAGACAATTTTCCACGTTTTCCAAATCTGGGTGTACCCCTGAAAGGAGAAATTTTCAAAAATACTTTGTCCCCTGTTTCAAAATTCAAAGGCCTACGTCTGGTATTTTCATATATGGCTTGTCTATGTTGCGCTGTTCTCATTTTCTGCTGAATTACCTTCACTTTTTCAGTCATTCTCTAATTAAATCTGGTCCCAATTCAGGTACCTCCGATACATCATCCCAATATAATGGTGTACGACATTTCCTTCCATACAATGCTTCAAACGGAGCCATTTCGATACTGGTTTGATAGCTGTTGTTTTATGAAAATTCCACTAGTGATAATGAATCTTGCCATGAAATACCAAAGTCTAGTACTACTGCTCTAAGCATATCCTCAAGAGTCTGAATCGTTCTTTCAGATTGCCCATCGGTTTGAGGATGATACGCAGTGCTCAAATGCAATTTTGTACCTAGAGCTTGTTGCAAACTATTCCAAAAGTGCGAAGTAAATCGTGGATCTCTATCAGAGACAATTGATTTTGGCACACCATGAAGTCTGACCACTTCTTTAATGTAGAGATCTGCCATTTGATCATGTCGATAGGTCATTCGATACGAAAGAAAACAAGAAGACTTCGTCAACCTATCGATAATTACCCAAATAGCATTGCAACCTCGGGATGATTTTGGATACTTCGTTACAAAGTCCATAGAAATGTGATCTCATTTCCATTCAGGAACTGATAGACTTTGTAATAACCCAGCAGGTTTCTTCCTTTCAGCTTTCACCTGTTGGCAATTCAAGCACTTGGAGACAAATTTAGTCACATCATACTTCATTTGTTTCCACCAGTACTGTTTCTTTAGATCATTGTACATCTTTCTACCTCCAGGATGCACACTGAATCTACTTCTATGGGCTTAATTCAAAATCTGGTGTCTCAATTCTATAACATCGGGAACAACAAGTCTGTTATTCACATATAGTACATCATTAGCACCTAATCGATATTCTGATTGATTTCCAAATTTAATCATCTCAACAGATTTCTGTATACTCAAATCCTCCTTCTTTGCTTCTTTAATTCGAATCAATAATTCAGGTTCAGCTATGATGGCACAAATTCTCATTGGCTTCACATCTGTTTCAAACAAATATCCAGAAGTACAGCAATCCTCTATTGAACTAGATACACCTATCGTAGTCAAGGACAATGCACATACTTTTCTACTCAGAGCATCGGCTGCTGCATTGGATTTTCCGGGATAGTATTTGATTTCGCAATCAAAATCCTTCAATAAATCCAGCCATCTTCGTTGCCTCATATTCAATTCAGACTGCGAAAACAGATACTTCAGACTCTTGTGATCAGAGAAGATCTCAAATTTCTCACCATAAAGATAAAGTCGCCATATCTTTATTGCAAACACGATGGCTGCCAATTCAAGATCATGAATTGGATATCGGATCTCATGTGGTTTCAGCTGTCTCGAGGCGTATGCAATCACGTGTCCTCGTTGCATCAAAACACACCCCAATCCTTGGTGAGAAGCATCGCAATACACCACAAAATCACCAGTACCCGAAGGAATTGTCAAAACTGGTCCTGTCATTAACCTCTTCTTTAATTCAAGAAAACTGTTTTCACAAGCCTCTGACCAAACAAACGGTGCATTCTTCTGTGTTAATTGAGTAATAGGCTTCGAAATACTCAAAAAATCCTGGATAAACCGTCGATAATACCCCGAAAGACCCATAAAGCTTCGAATTTCTGGTACAGATGTTGGTCTAGGCCAATTAATTACAGCTTCTGTCTTACTTGGATCCACAGAAATACCATCTCCAGAAATGATATGGCCAAGAAAGATCACTTTTCGCAACCAAAACTCACATTTCGACAGTTTAGCATACAATTTCTCATCTCTTAGAGTTTGCAAAACGGTTCTGAGATGGTTCGCATGATCGTACGTAGTCTTTGAATAAATCAGTATATCATCAATAAATATAATCACGAAATCATCAAGATATTTTTGAAATACCCTGTTCATCAAACTTATAAACACCGCTGGAGCATTTGTCAGTCCAAACGGCATACGATGAACTCATAGTGACCATACCTCGTTCGAAATGCAGTTTTCGATATATCCTCATCTCTTACTCTCAATTGATGATATCCGGATCTCAAGTAAATCTTTGAATATACTGACGAACCTGCAACTGATCAAATAAATCATCTATTCGCGGTAAAGGATATTTATTCTTTACCGTTTCTTTATTCAATTGCCGGTAGTCAATATACAATCTCATTGATCCATCTTTCTTGCGTACAAATAATATCGGAGCGCCCCAAGGGGAAAAACTCGATCTAATGTACCCTTTGGCCAGAAGATCTTCCAGCTGCTCTTTCAATTCCTTTAACTCCATTGGTTACATTCGGTATGGTGCTTTTGATATCGGTTGTGTACCTGGCATCAATTCAATACTGAAGTCCACCTCTCGATATGGATGCAATCCTGGAATCTCATCAGGAAAGACATCAGCGAATTCGCAAACTACTGTTATATCAACCAGATTCGGGCTATTCTTCTTCCCATCTACTGCATAAATCAGGAATCCCTCTGATCCTTTCTGTAATAGCTTAGTCATAGAAATCACAGAAATCAAAGGAATTCTGGCTCGTGATCCCTTACCATAAAATTTTCATTCATCAATTTTCTCGGGTCTAAATCGAACCAATTTCTGGAAACAATCCAATGTTGCCCTGTACTTGGTTAACATATCTATGCCGATAATACAATCAAAATCAGACAACCCAAGCACAACACAATCAATCTCAATCTCATGACCCTCAAACTGTAGTATACAATGCTTAACAGTACTGATAGCATACCCCTACCCAGAGGTGAAGAGATTAATACTACCTCAGTCAATGATTCAATAGGCAACGAATGTGTCACAACAAAATGCTCAGAAATAAATGTGTGTGAAGCACAAGTATCAATTAGTACATAGGCAGGATAACCACAAAGATAGCAATTACCTGCAATAATATTATCAGGGGCTGCCTGTGCTTTCTCTTCAGTCAATGCAAACACTCGTGCTTGCTGTTTAGGAGGTTGACTCACTGTTTGACTTCCTCCTTGTCTACCAAGTTATTGATTCTATGGTTGGAAAGAATGTACAGAAGATGCTTGTCTTTCTGATGGTGGCAGTGATCTCGATGCCCTAGCATTCTGTAAACTTCCAGCACCACGTTGAGGACAGATTCTTGCAAAATGTCCAGGTTGATTACAAATGCGGCAAAGGCCAAACACTCCTCTACACTGTTCAGTGTTGTGTTTGCCTCCACACTTGGTACAGTAATCACCAGATTTCTGTCCAGCTCCCAGTTGCACTTGAACTGGAGGAGCTAATGGTACCTGAACGCTTAAATTGTTTTCCTTTTCCTTTAAAGAAATTTTTCTTTCCACTACCGCTGCTTCCAGCATCAAAACGAGGGGGTGGTAGTATCTGTGGGTTCTCTTGTGGTAATTTGGCTGCTGATGGCACAAATTGCGCTCTTCGTTGCCTTAGCAATCCTGCTTCGTCTCCTTTTGCACGATTCATGCATCGGAAATAGTATTTGGTCGCCCTGTATTCACCAAAGTGAACACGTCGGGATTCAAGCCATTGATAAACTAGTCGGCTTGCGCTTCATCACTGATAGCAACATGTGGAGCGAATTTAAGTAAACTGGTGAATTTGGCAACGTATTCTTCGATATTCAATTGACCCTGTCTCAAGTTTGCAAATTCTGCTCCTTTATCCTTTCGATACGAAATGGGGAAAAATCTTTGATAGAAAGCTGTTCGAAATACTGCCCAAGTAATCACAGTACCTTGGTTTTCAAGCGCTTTCTTCGACGCTATCCACCAGCTTTTACCAAGACCATGCAACTGATGTACTATCAATTTTACCCGACGATCATCGGTATAATCCAACGCTTCAAATAACTGTTCTATATCCTCTAACCAGTTCTCACAATCTATAGGATTTTCTGTTCCTGTCAAGGTTGGTGGTTTAAAAGACTTAAATCGTTTCAACAATGTTTCCATCGGGGTTTCAGTTGCATTCAATACATCAGTCGATATACTACCCTGCTCTGTTCACGGAACTGTTCCAGTCTGCCGGGTAGTTGTTCTTCGAGGAGGCATATCTAAAAATCATAGAGATTTGTTCCAATTCTTCATCATATCAATAACAAAATCTCAGTCCCTCCTCAGATTAGCACACATCAATGTGCTACTTTTCAAGAGATCGAGTTCTGATTCATACTTCATTCAATACATGCTACTAATCACTTCAAAGAGCATGTAATTCTCATAACTCTTCGGCATACTCTTACCAATTTTTCAATGTACTCAAGTGATATAAATTCAAACAGTAAGACATATACCATGCAAGCATGCAATAAATCAATCGTGAAGACTCAATCTACCCCACTCATCTAGTTCAATAACTTAATAGTTTAGTGGGCTCTGATACCACCTGTTGTGAGACTCTCTGCTCAAAATTATTTCTTCTAATCTGATCTTATGGGCGTTTAGATTAGCGTTTAATTAAACCAACGAGTTTAAGTAGTGAAATCTGGTAAAAAAATTTTTTTTTAAAAGTTGGTCCCCAAAAGCTGGTCATTGGTAACAGAAAATAATTATGTGTGTGTTCCAAAAACTGTTTATGTATACACAGAACAAAACAGTACAACGGTATTTGCATGTTATATTTATTAATACAAGCTCTGACTAGTAGTCACAAAACCAGATTTCATCAAACCCTAACGCTAACTATTTCAAGACTATGCTAGCAGCAGATCTCTAGAAGTTCTTCTTATTTGTTGCCCTTCGTCTAGGTAAACAGCTGTCACTACCCTTGCCCAATCAATTCAGCTCTCTTCTACCTATTGTCATGCACACATACAACACAAGACAACAGCCGGATAAACTCCGGTGAGAAACAATCTCAATATAATCAACAGGTATAGGCAATAGAATAAATAAATGTATATCAACATGTATCAATTCTAAAATTTAATGCAATGAATCTATCTCAATTCTTCGTCTAAGAACTGATTCCATTTCACATCAACGCCATCAAGATTCCTATCCGATCTTGACATGGATATCCATCTATCGAAGTTAACTCCAACTTCGAAAATCAGGTCATCTCAGTCCTGGGCATTAGAATCAATTCATATTTGCTTCGTGTTATGCAATATCATGCAAACATAAAATATCCACTACCTGTGATGGATCAACACATAAAACTCCAGTTCTAAATCAAGAACAGTAACTACAGAGTATGTGATTTAATCGGGATAACTCAAGAAATATCATTCTCGAGTACTCTAATCCCTGACTTTAACTGTCAAATTATACCTTTGTTACTCTCTGTTCGAATTCTTCAGATATCTCTTCAACTTTATCGTTCCTAGTAACTTCACAGAAACAAATCCTGAAGTCTGTAGCAAAAAGGTACAAGGATTTCGAATTCAATCTTATTTATAACAACGATCTCTATTTTCTGTGGAATTTCCAACGTAATCTGTATAAATTCCACGTGTCATGCTGAGTATTTATCTATCAAAATAGGATAACCTCCCACCGCTTCAAAATAGATCTTTGCAACCATATATACCATTAACTAGATGTCCCAACTGTTGTTCAGACTTCATCATCCGTTGTTCTGGATACCCAGCTGCTGAAATACTCAGTCGCAATAATACCCAGACGTAGCGTTTCTTTAATATCAAAACGACGCCGTAATAATTAATCCAAACGACGTCGCAACACACCAACGGCTGGTTCAAGATCTCTACTGAAAGAACTCAACAGCTGGTCACACTAAAATACTTCATCGACTGGTCCCGCTAACCAATTCAAACGGTTTCGTATTACGATTCCTGTTTCATAAATCAAAACTACGTCGTGTTGCTTCCACGACTGGTTAGACCAGCAGATACAACAAACCATCGACTGGTTTCAAATCCCTCGACTGGTCGCTCCTTCACAAGCCAATGACTGGTTCTCAAATCCCAAAAGCTGGACAACCATACGACTGGATACACCACTAACCAATAGCTGGTCGCTTCTTGCGACTGATTCAAAATACAAACACTGGTACCAGACGTCGCATCAAAATGCTGCGTTCTAATTAATATGAACGACTTCGCATAGCTGACGTCATTAAATCTGGTTGCTAACTCTCTCGCAAAACCAGCTGCAAGCTACAGGAGAGTTGACTGGCGTTGACGTCTGGAAATCAAATTACGCGCGTCGACTGGATCTCTTATCACTATCAAAACGATACCGTTTCATCATATGCTCTTGCCAATTCACGCAACGCACCAGACTTCATCCAAAATGGCAACGTTTTACTTCTAATTGCTAAAAAATCAACTCAAACCTCAAATCTCAACCAGATTCCACCTGGTAGAATTTTAATTCGAAACATAACATTTCCAGAAGAAATCCGAGAATCCTCAACCAGACTTCATCAAAATCTAACGTCTGGAACTGTCGAATTTACTTAATCACTACATAATAATCTCGGGCATTACAAAGCACAACACTAACTCACGGACGCAAAGCACAGGCACTAAGAACTGGGAGCTACGCACTCCACCAGTTCCGTACTATCCATCTATCTCAACAACCGGCTCTAAAAAAAGCACAAGGGTAGAAACTAACACTTACCCAATGAGCTATCTGATTGGAAAGAGTAATTCGACGCTTATGCTAACAGACTACATAAGTAAGATGTCTTCGCAAACCTCTGCAAGCTTGACGCAAGCTTCCAAAAGATGTACCAAATGAAGTTCATAGCAAGAGGAGTCCAGCGCTACAACTCTTACTTCAATCGGAGCTGCCTAACGCCGGCAATCGGAGAAAAAGAGTTACGATGAACAATAGCTAGTGTTTCACGATGGAGTTTGCTCACGGGAAATATTATAAGTGTCGGGAAAACAATACTGGATGAAGGGTCAAAGTCCTCTTAAATATAACTCAAATCTGGTCAAATCTGGTGAACAGCAGCCACCGACAACCTCGGGGTTCACATCTGAAACCAGCTCAAACCTGAGTACTACTCCAGAACTGGACACTACGTCAAAGTAGACGTGGGACTTAACCAAACGATGTCACACATAAAATACGCTCCCAACTAATACACGTCATCCCGCTAACTCAAGTCTAAAACACTAAACGGCGTCGCACTCATAGCACAAAGATCTGACGCACACTAGCTAATCAAATCTGAAATCCCTGAACCATACAGGTCTACTCCGCAACACGAACCGGGACCAAGAACCGGATCTGTCCACGCACCACTAACAACATGCTCATACTCAAATCAGGTTCCTTGCCAAATGACAATGTTCCACTACCCGCGAGATATACTCCACCTGTGCGCCCAGAATAACGCTCGACTACCAATCCTGCTCTCACATCTGAAAGCAACCAACCATATCTGATGAACACTCACATCTGACCAGTTCCCGTGGAAATTCTCCAGCTCTCCAGATCTAATTCAAGGACTTATACGGACCCGATAACTTCACCAAGCATACCAGCCCAAAGTTGGCTCATCCCAGATCTGTTCAAGACAAATCTGGTCTATGCTAAACCCGATTAATTTACTCAATTAATCCTTTAAACTTTCGGGTATCACACATGGTGTGCGTGAGTAAATGGGAGCTACCCACTCGTCTCAACACACGGTACCAGATGCAAAACAATTCACTCAACCTGTTTTTTCCCAGCTCATGAGATGTGGGAGCTACCCACTCGGCTCATAGCGGCTAAAAGATCCCAGCAGGGAGATGAGCGACACGAGAGTTACCCGCTCGACCTCCAATACAAGCATCTTGGTACACCCAGATCAACACAACAAGGCACAGCTAAACAAGATCTGAGCTCAACATGAATAATGCGTGTATGCAATGTAACAGCTTGCAATAATCAACACAGCAGAAGCAAGCAATAACAGCACAGAAGCATACACAGCAGCACACATAAAATCCATGCCAAATCCAATGCTGTCAAACAAGCTCAGATCCGTACCTTAGTTTTGAGCTACAATTACCACGAATGCGGTCCCGAGCAACCAGATCAAAAACCTGGTAAGTCAAATACAAGCAACAACTCAGGGACACAAAGCTTAGAGCTACGAAATTGGAGGTACGAGCTCCACCAGCTCTGTCCTACCCTTCTTGGTCAACCATCTGTTAGAGTAGATGCCCAACTAGCCAACTTGTGGCGTGTGGGTTTTATAGACTCTTGTACAAAACAGTCTTTATATATGATATTCACATTTATTTATATGGCGTTCTTTACTTTCATTATGTGTGTAATGATTTACAATTGCGTTGAGTAAAGACCTAGAATGCACTAAAGCGTATGTTAGATGTGATAGTGGGTATGACGGCTATCATGAAACACATCTAATAGTCGCTGTGTATTCTGAACATGTTCCTAGTCGATTGGGCCGTCAAAATGAGGATAAGGCCGCCCGAGTTCGAGACTAGTATCTGCGATGCAAAGTACCATGTTTCATTGGTAGGGAACATTGTGATGTTCTGAGCATGCAGATAGATAGTGACCTGGTGATCTATCGAACTACCCTCGTTCGGAC